>JAHBCN010014693.1:0-22108 GCA_019359885.1 Listronotus oregonensis
AAATAGTGAGAAGATTAAAATAAAATTTCAATAAGCTCGGTTCCTTAGTACCCAGTACGCTAGTTTTTTTTTTGGGGAGGTTCTTGAACTCGTGTCGTTAAGTAACAATCACTTGAAATATAGATATTTTTATCATACCATTTTTATCTAAAAATTGTTATAATTTTAATGTATTTTTTTGATTTTTTTACATTTTAAATTTTCTCATATTCGAACAGATTTTCTTGTTGAATTTTTAGAAAGAATTTTCAAAACTCACTTTATAGTAGAGGTGTAAAAGTAAAGAAAAAGAGCGTACCCGTATGTATTCGTTACTATATCAATTAGTACTCGTTACTATCGTATCGGTACGTTACTCATTACTTCTGATACCTCATAACATGCTATGTTATGTTAGAGGAACGAATCGAGTCGTATTGCGTATGCGTACAGTATGACGTCGCGGTGTGAAAACATACTAATGCATTACATACCAAGCTGCGTAAGGTGTATTTTTTCACTTGTCCGTATTTTAAACCAGAATTGTGTTTAAGTTATTCTTAATTTAGTTTGATTTAATAAGTAAAGTGTAGAACCACAAGTAAACTGTTGACGGAATCTACCAAATTTGCAATGGATTTACTATTTTGAAAATTTTAATCGTGATATTTTGTTATATTACAAGCAACAAATAGATGTCGAAAGTTATTTATTATCAATGAAATTTACACAACATTCTATTAATAAGTCAACATTAAAATAGTTTTGGTTAGAATGAAATTAATCACAAAAAATCTTTTGTTCTTAGAATTAAAATAAACGTAAAAATAAAATAAAAACATTTCAAACAAAACTAAAACAACAAAGAAAATCTTTTTTCGTAGAATGAAATTGAACCTAAAGCGCCGCAATTGTTATGGGCAAGCATTAACATTTAACATCTGCGACTTGCTCGTCGCGCCATATCAATAAAAAATCATAATTAAATAAAAACATTTTATGTCAGGAATTTCTGGTTCATATTTAAAAATAAAATCTTCTTTTCTTATCCACTGTAGCAAGAAAATTAAACTGTAAAATTAAAAAAATAAGTGTAGGTAATAATATATGAGATATAAACAATTAATAATATTTAAAAATTAACAGCAAGAAACAACTAAATCCCATTAGAGCGTCTTTATTATATCATTTTTAAGATAAGAATTAAAAAAAACGTGAAAATACGCGGTAATAAAAAACAAAAACACACATATTTCTAATTTGTAAAAAATACTTTCATACCTTTTTTCTGTTCAAATTTTAAACTTTGTCTACACACAAAATTTACCGAAAGAGCGCGCCCTGGAATTAAAACATACGATCAGCAAACGTTAAAACACGCATCATGTACTTGCGTGAACAGTATAATACGAAAAATGCGAGTAACGAAATGCATGCGAGTAACGAAATGCATTCGTGTGTAACGTTTCGTTACTCGGTACTAGATGGCGCACCCGTTACTCAGTACCGAATACATACGGTTTGCTACAGCTCTACTTTATAGTATGTACCTTTGAATATAAAACTACAGGAACGAGCATATTGACTTGACAGGTGTGTCCGGAATAGAGGTTGCATATGGCGGACTACTGTTTCCGCTTTGACAGTGGCGTAGTAAAATATAAATAATATAAGAAACTAATAAATGATAAAAGTTGGTTAAAATAATCAATTATTGCATTTACTAGATATTGTACTAAATAATTTAAGAGTCATTTAATTTTAAATAAAAATAAATTAAGGGATTATTACTATTACCTAAAGTTGCTGATTTCAGTCATAAGAAAGTTTAAATCCATTCTGAAAGTAAATGCGTGAATACCTATCTTTAAAATTAAAGTTAAAAAAACTAGAAAGGATGAAGGTGCAAAAAAAACTCACATGTTTTTATATACATTTATTGTCCCTTAAATAAAATTAGCCTAGTGTACATGCTACGAATTTTATCATCTATAACAGCGTTTTTACACATATAATGAATTCTGGTTGTCAGAAAACAATTACAAATTGATTTTATGAGTAAAACTCTATGATTTTCTAGTGGAGTATTATCATGAAAAATCATATTTGAAAATATATTTCTTCCAATAAAATATTTTAAAATTTTTAAAGACACTTTCTCCTTATTAATTTTTACATTATCTGATTTTGATAATTCATTTCTTAAAAATGTTTCTGTTTTTCACAAATTTCAATAACCCCTGGACTGGGGTAACTTAAACCATCCCGGGATTTAAGGGTTATTAAGGAATTTAAGAAATCTTCCCTATTTCCAAACAAAACGTCAACACAATGTTCACATTGCAGCTTTCGTCCCAGTTTAAAGGAAACAAAACCTGCAATGTAGGTTATTACCTCTAAACAATAAGGGGATAATGTGTGGTAATTGAATGCATATTGGTGGTCATGCAGAAAGTTATCAAAATTGAACTCATCAGCTGTGTATTCATCGTTTACAAAACGATTTGGCACAGATTCATTTATTATTTGTTCTGGAGGTTTGGATTTAGAGGTAACATTTAATACATTAATTTCTTCAAGAGGGATACAATTTCCAGCACCACCATCTCTCACTTCAGAGTGAATTAATATTTTTTTATATGCCGCAGTGAACTGCCTGCAGGTCGGATTATTATTGTATCCCCCTTGAGAACGAATTGTTCCAAAAAACAACTCAATATGATCTTGGTTTAGCTTATAACTAGGTATAAATTTTAAATATCCTGTACCAACATATTCATCATAAATCCCTATTAGAGCTTTGAAACCCATTAACAACCCCACAAAACCAGATTTTCGCTGGGATTCGAGAACTGGTGTCCCATCAATAAATCTTAAATTGTTTATGAACACACTAAATTCTTCGTAAAATAATTTTATTTTATTAATGTTTTTTAGGCATGCAGCCTGCCTAAATCCAACATCTGAAATCTTATGGGAATTAAGAATATCAAAAGCATTATTAATTAATAAAATAAAATCTGCAGTAGGACCACAATTAATAAATTCTGGTAATTTTAGATTATTTTTACAAAATAATAATGCTTCCGACACTGAACGCTTAACAACTGAGTTGCAAGTTTTACTTTCATCTTTTGCTTAAAAAGTTAATATGTTGCCTTCTAAGTTTTGTTCCAAGATGAAGTCCCTCTTTTTCCTGTAGGTTATTCAACATTTCGACAAATTCAAAATTAATTAAATCGCCATTTAAATTAACAAACTTTCTTTTTCACCAAAAAAATTTCTTACTAATTTGGTCATATGGACTGGATCAGGTAATAAAAAATACTTGACATTATTAAATAAAAAATCTGCCCTAAGAAGATTGCCATTATTAAACAATTTGCACATGCCAAAATTTGCTGCGCAACCATCAAAAGTAATATTGCTTATAATTATTCCTACTTCTTTTAACAGTGTTAGACTCTGTTCTACTAGGCTAGCTTTTTGTTGGCTATTAATCCCTGCAATAAAAAAATAGCCTATTGGTAGCTTCCACGGTTCATTAATACAAACTAGCAAAAATACTAGCGCTTCAGTTGCTAGCTCCATACTTTCCCCATTCAAGCCATTACCACAATCTACATATCCGTGATATTTACTGCCACTAAACTCTAAATGTTTTCTAATCGCAATCTCATCAAAAACTAAGGAGCAAATAATTTTTTTGTTTCCTGAACTTTGAACTTTTACTTTTAAAAATCAAAAGCTTCTGAAGTAAACCCTGGTTTTGCGTCTACTGAGGAATACCATTTTGCTAGGGTTTTTGGATGAGGTAAACAATTTTCAAATTTTTGGCGAACATAAGAATATGCTTTTGGTGAAAAAAAATGCAATGTGATAGCAAAAGTTCTAACGGAATGTTCATAATTTTTTTAACTCTTTTATTTTTAGATTTATTTAAAAGTCTTTGTATAATTTCCTTATTTTTTCCAAAATGTTCCAACATAATATTTTCATGCTCTTCCAACAATAAATGTTTTCTTTTTAGCTCTAAAGTCATTACCTTTAGTGAAGATATTTGCTTTTTCTGTCGCCAATTCGCTTTCTGCAGCCTACGTATTTTAAGATTCTTTAAACTATTTTTTTTTTCCAAGTCACTAATCTTCCTCTTTAACATTCTTTTACGGGGTGTATCTTCTTTTTGTATTTCTAGAGGAGGTGAGGGAGTCTCTTCTCTAGTTGAAGGGCCAGGCACAGGTTCATCAATTGTCAAATTCTTTTCCACATCTTTTGTGTGTTTAACAATTTCTGGATGATATGTTCGAACCTAAAACAAATTAGCAAAACTTTATAAACACATCCTTTGCTTTCTTTAAATAAAAACATATTACACACTAATACTGATTATACCAATTTTTGTAAATAAATAATGAAAATAAATACCAAAAAATGTTCAACAGCACTTACATATTTCAAACGGTCCACTTCGAATGTTGGGACAGCATTTGGCAATAGCCTCACTTTTAATTTAGAGGTTCGATCAAAGCAATCATCAGCAAAATAACAGGAACATAAAACACTACTGCAATTGGATTAAATTTAGGCCTTTTCATGAAATTGATCCACTGTGCTCTTCTACTGGCTTCTTTGGGAAAGCTTAAAAAAATACTTTCATTACATCTGCAATTGTAACATTTTTAACAGAATATCAAAAAACAGACTTGTTAAAGCAAAAAAAGGCTGTAATTTATCTTGTAATTTTAACTTTTAAAGCCTTTTATCTTATTATTTGAACATTTAAAAACAAATTTACGGGTCCGTTGTCGTTTAGCGTCCATCGATTTGAAAAAATGACAATTACAGATAAAAAGAACACGTTTTGTTTAGTATATTTCAAAAAGAAAAAATCAGAAAAATGCATTTTTGCAGAGAAAAATGAAATTAAAAGTCGAAAAAACACCATGTTTTGAGGTTAAGTAAAGGGCCAGATTCTGCGACGTTGTCAGATCAAAAAAAAAAAAGAATCTAAATTTAGTTTTAAAGCATTATGGAAATAATAAAATTCAAAAATCTTCATATTTTTTTTGTCGAAATATACATGGAAAAACGAACAATTTTCAAAAATATTATAATTATCTGGATTTGTCTCATTTTTACAAGAAATAAAATATTTACAATTTAATGAGGGAAACTTAACGAGCTTGCTTATTCAAGGCCAAAATCATCACAAAACGACGTCCTATTTAATGTCAGTCAGCCATTTTTTTTCAGTGTTTTATATGGGAAATAAATAAATTATTTTATTTTGTTAAAATGTGAGTGAAAATTGATTTTTTCGGACCCTATGTGTTTTCTATGGTGTAATAAGTAAGTGAAAACAAAAATTTTATCAAAACATTGCTGTATAAAAAGATGTTAAACGACAACGTAACCCAAATTTACATTCACAGAACGAATCTAAAAACAAATAATTTAAAATGTAATAATATTACAATATTTATGGATATTATATTCCATTATATTTTTTACTAGCTACGCCTATGAACATCAAGCGATTTCTTTTTATCCTAACCTCAAAATTGTATTCAAACGAAATACGTTTTAATTTCTAAATAATTTAAAATTTAATATTAAAAACACTTACCAATGAAAGGTTATTCCCGAGTTTTTATTTTTGGGTGTCAGGGAACAACCACAAAACGCACAACTAACCATATTTCCACGTATTGTACTATAGTTCCAGTACTACAGAAATTATTGTCAAAAAATGTTTATTTAGACTAATATACACAAAAACAATTTGAAGCACACTTATTAGCCTCTACTAATGTTTAAAACAAACTAAAACTGCTAAAAATGTTTAAACTTGGACGTTTTCGACTATACTCAGCAGAAACAACCAAAACAATGAGTCATTCGTGGAGGTTCAAAATGGCCGTTTCCGTCCCCTTTCACAAGTGCAGAAATATGCGCAATGCTCCTTCCTGTCAGTTCTTTATTCAAAGGTATGTACAGTACATGCATAATTCTGGTTTTGCATACTAAACAATACGATTACGATAACAAGGAAAATATTTTGATGAGATGGATATAACTATGACGTAAAGAAAAATAAAAAAAATCTAAGTTTCATAGATTATCAATACTGTTTTTTATATAGTGCTTTTAAAATAAATATTATAAATACAGAAATCTGTTTTTTACTTGATAGTTTGTTCACGCACGCTAGATGACGCAGACTAACAATGAAATAATATCTTAACTACCCTTCGTAAGGGGGCACTAACATAAATCAGTATTGCCAACACTATAATTTTCCTTCTAAATTTAGGGAGAAAAAAATATTTGGGAAGTTTTTTAAAAGGGTAAGAATGTTTGAGCATACACCTGCTAGAGGCAGGTCTGCCACTTTGCAGTGCGAACAGGTGGTTGGTTTAAGCGTAGTTCATAAGCTTGCGAAATGCGATTTACGAATCACGAATTCGCAAAATTTTTCCGTCGGTTTTTTTTGGTATTTCATAGCGCTGCGACTGCGAATTTTTTAGGGATTTAGTGCTGGAACTGTTGGCAAGATGCAAGATGGAAGTATTGACGCTCTGTATTGACGTTTTAATTAATTTCCCTTCTTTAAAACTTTTTTGTGTTATTTTTAATTAATTTTTTTTTAACAATATTGTATATCTTATGCCAGGTATTTCTCTGTGTATTGTTTTAATAAACATTTATAATGCTTTGGTCGTCAGTGAATAATAAGAATCAAGTTGAAAATTTTTAGTGGTGAAGAAGGGCTATTGCATTTACTGACCTTCATAATTGCATCTTATAAGGTGGATTTATTAAAACAAACAACAACAAAAAATAGAATATACTTTATGCCCATAAAGTCTTTATACAGGCAAATAACATGAAATAAAAATATGAAATTACATTAAAGATCACAACTTATTTTAACCTTTGAGCATATACTTATAGAGGAAGCCTTGCTACTAGGCAGCAAGCGAGAGCGACAGAAGAATTACAGTATAACCTTTCCCTCTCGCTTCTACGTGCTCATTGGTCGGTGAAAGGGTATATATCCACTCGTCGTGCTGATTCGTCAGCCAGTCCTTCTCGACCAATTAGCACGTTGGAGCAAAGAGGCAGATTATATTTTGATTCATCTTTCTCTCTTGCACGCTTTTTGGCACTGTCCCACGACGAGTGGGATATATACCCTTCTCACCGACCAATGAGCACGTTTACTCTAAAAGATAAACCCACGCGCATGAGATAAGCCTATCTCTCTCGCACGCCTGACGTCCTCGACGACTATTTCCCCAGAAACGGCGAGTTTTAATATGGCATTCCGATTTCTGTTTAGATGTTAGATGGATTAAGCGCATGATTTATTTATTTTTAAACGTCATATAATGCCAAAATACAATAAACTTTAAAAAAAAGGCTTTAAAACACTGCTTTCCCAACCGACAAGCAGAATTGTTGTCGTCGAGTGACGTCATGCGCAACGTCGTACGAAATTAAATCGCCAAGTGGTTTTATCTTGTAATAGTATCATGGCGTCAATACTTCCATCTTGCATCTTGCCAACAGTTCCAGCACTAAATCCCTAAAAAATTCGCAGTCGCAGCGCTATGAAATACCAAAAAAAAAACCGACGGAAAAATTTTGCGAATTCGTGATTCGTAAATCGCATTTCGCATGCAAGCTTATGAACTACGCTTAAATCTTTTAGAATGGCCGGTCTCATCATAAGGTAATATTAGGATTTTACAGATATAAGGTACTAAAGGCTCTTTATTTTAGTCTCGTGTACAGCCATCTAAAATACTGTTGTATGGTCTGGTCTCCCCTTTATAAAACTCATGTATGCAAAACTGAGCGTGTTTAGTCAAAGTTTGTGAATTTTCTGCTCTTCAAACTCAAAATTGATAAAGGCTTGCTATATCATCAGCCACGTATGCGATTACTCGGTGTTGATAGTCTAAAACAAGGCTGCTCAACCTTTTTAACAGTAGGGCCAGACGGAGGATTGAGTCATTTAGGGCGGGCCACTGACAATTCCTATTTTAGTTAGGTACTCTCAAATACTATGTATCTTCTCAATGTAAAGTTGTTAAAGTTGTTGTTACAATCAATGTGATTTCTGCCATTGGTTCTCTTTTAATAATTTTCCTATGTTAAGCGACAAAACCGAAGTTACAGTAACAACAAATCGCAAATATGATGCTCAGTTAATGATGTGCGATATTTATTTTTTACGAAATAACCTTTACACAAACATAATATGTTGAACCAAAACTACTTAAAAACTGTAACGCCTGGTCAGTTATTGCTGGAAAGTCTTCTTTTTGTTCCGATTTTCAGAAATTTGCAAAATCTCCTAGAATTTGGTTGTTTCGGAGATACTTTGTCGGCAAAAAGATTTTTTAACCAAACATGATTTTGCTATTTAACAAGTTCCAACCGAATATTGGCAGGATAACTAACTATTTCAGTCAAACTGATAATGAAAGGATGTATAAAAAAATATATTTTTTTTCTCTCAAAGTTTTAAAATCTTCTCTCAAACGACTGTGATAAGCATCCAATTTTAGATTAGTATTTAGAACAATCGACAATAGCAATATTGACCTCCTCTTTAATATACTGTAACCCGCGCGCAGTCTATTGTTTCTCGAAGCATAATGCGACTGTGCGCGAGTGAGCGGAGGAGGAGGATGAAGTGTGGAAGGTGTGACGCTTTAAGGCGAATTTAGACTATACACTTTAAATGTACACTGCGGATGACAGATGCCTAGTGAAAGATGAGATTGAAAAGGGAAGCAATTTACATTTTCACTGACGGTATGCGAATTTAAACTTTTCACTTTGGATGTACACTGCGGATGACGGATGTGTGGTGAAAGTGAAATGCGAAAAGGACAATTTACATTTCCACTAGTTCAAATCGTTTCATAGTCGTCAAGAAATGGCGAATCCGATTGTAGTGTTGGTGTGCAGTTGATTAGTACAGCCTTATTAGAAGAATGTCGGAAATTAGAAAGAAAACAGAAACATCGACGTCGTCGGTGGTGGATAAGGCCGTGGATTAAACGGCGAGAACAGCTGGGAGCATCGACGCAGTTGTTAGTCGAACTTGCAGGAGAAGATCCAGACATGTATCGGAACCATTTAAGAATGAGTGAGGGTCAATTTAATTTTCTTTTGGATAAGGTTGGCTTGTTGATTCAGAGAAAAGATACTTGTCTTAGACCAGCACTGCCCGCAAAACTAAAGTTGCAAGTTACTCTTCATTACCTTGCTACTGGGACTTGTTTTGGAAGTTTAAGTGCTTTGTATAGAGTACCACCTTGTAGCATATCACTGATGATACCTGAAGTTTGTAAAACAATTTATGAAGTTTTAGAAGAATTTATTCAGGTAAGTACATACATAAATAAAATAAGAATAATTTGTGCTTATATTTATTTGTATTTACAACAAAGCGACGATTTTGTTTAACTGTCGGCATTAAGTCCACCAATGCTAGCTATTGCATTGGCTAAAATGATAGAATCTTCGTTATGTTCATAATTCGATGAATAAACGTTGTCACAATCTGGCGAAGGATCAGTACCAAAAACACATGATGTGGATTGCTCGGAATAATGAGTTGCTGGTGACGGCGTTGAAGAATATTGCGGCAAGGGCAAGTATAATTTGCAGAATCAGTACAAATAAGAGATAAACGATGCTGTGTCATAACAGACTGAAGCTTTTCTTGGCATCGTAGAGCATCTGGAAGAGTCATCTTTTTCAATTGAATTGCTAGGCTGTTGCAAAATACATCAAACTCATGTACTTCGCCCTTTGGAATTTTATTATCATCGGCTATTTTTGCTAGCTTCTCTATTGCTCCATGTATTGATTGCATATTATTTGAAGACCTTTTTCCTTGCCTGTTTAATAGTCGAAGCAGGGGTAGTTTGACTGATTGTAGTAAGATCTTCATCGCCCGAGGAATTGGCATCGTTTGCTTGTTGCGATCTATCAACTTCGTTCGTTTCTTCCATATTTTGATATCCTCCGGCTTCTTGTGTAGATGCAATATCAATTGATTTTCTGAGTGTTTCTGTAAGCCCTAAAAAGTTAGATTAGATTAGTTTAGAACATTGTTTGCTACAACTGATTTGTTTTAAATATATGGGTCAAATTATACGTATATGTAAGCATTTACTAAGTTGGATTTATTAGCAAAGTTAAATTTCAGGTTCCTACAACAACCGAGGAGTGGACAAAGATAATACAGAACTACTATACCACATGGAATTTTCCCAACTGCTGCGGTTCCATGGATGGAAACACATAGTTATTCGTTGCCCCCAAAAGTGGATCTGAGTACTTTAATTACAAAAAAGGGTTTCAGTATTGTACTATTTGCAATTGTCGACTCAAATTACAATTTCTTATATATAGATGTCGTACGAATGGCAGAGCTAATGATGCTTCAGTATTTTCAAAGTCTGCATTTAATGAAGCCTTACAACGAAATCTTTTAAATATACCTAGCGATGGTGTTTTTCTGGCGGATGATGCCTTTCCACTGCGCACAAATATTCTTAAACCCTACTCTAGAATAGCAGCATTAAATCAGTCACAACGAGTTTTCAACTACAGGCTCTCTAGGGGTCGCAGAGTTGTCGAAAATAGTTTTTTGGGATATTAGTAGCCCGTTTTAGGATTTTTGAAAAACCAATTCCATTAAAAGTAGGTACAGCAGAGCAAATTGTAAAAACCACATGTGCGTTACATAACTGGTTAAGGAAGACATCTACACCTTCTCTACCATATATAGAAAGCGAATTACTGGATACAGAAGACTGGGACCAGGGAAAAGTTATACCAGGAAAATGGCGGTTATTAAACAACAAAGCGGTAGTTGATGTTTCATCACTCTCAGTAACAATCATACGAGAAACGCTGCTGCAGTTCGTGATTTTTATGCGAATAGGTTCATGACAACCGAAATTGTCCCGTGGCAGTGGCATATGATTTAGTTGTATTATATAGTTATTGGTGTAGGTCCTATGTAAAAGATTTGCTCTGCGGTACTAATGTATTTTGTAGCTCTATAAACAATTTGATCCAATTACCATGTAGCCAGAAAAATATCTTTGCAATTAATGGGTGAATTTATTTCTATTTTAGGTAGATCATATATGTATAAGTCCCTTCACCACTACATTATATTCTATTATTTAAATAAAATTGAAAGTAAAAAAAATTACCTGCATATTTAAATTTGTCGAACTTTCCTTTGGTGTGCAAACGTCTCTTAAAAAAGCATCTGCCTCTTTGAACCAAAATAAACAGGGGGTATAAACATCAGCGCTTCCTGCTCCACTCTTTTCTGATTTCCTAATTTTTGTTAGCTCTGCACAATAGCGAGTGCGGATTGTTTTTATTTTTGACTTTATGTCGCTTATATTTAATCCTGGTAAATTTAAGTCTTTCAGTACAGACCTGTATGCATTTTCACGATTATTTGTTTTATGGTACTCCTCACATTTATTATTCCAAAGGCACTTATAATTTCGATATATTTCTAAAAATATATGCATATGCTCGTCCTTCCACTGAAAAGCCATTTTCTACAAATAATTTCAATAATAATTGTCTGTGCACAATGTCAGAAATACAACTACGTTGGCGTTTAAGTTTCGCTGGTATACAATAATATTCAACAGGATCAGAAAAAAGCGTTTACACTTTGTCACTAGCGGTTCACTGCGGATGAATCATCCAACCGGTTCATCAAAAGTAGGAAAGCCTTCTACTTTGTTCACTGTTCACTTTGAATGTACATCTTGGATGAAATGTTGATGAAATGTATGTTTATACCTTTCATTGCGGATGAATCATCCGCAGTGTACATCCAAAGTGAAAAGTGTAAATTCGCCTTTAGCTAGGCCGACGTTATGAGATAAAACCACTTGGCGATTTAATTTCGTACGACGTTGCGCATGACGTCACTCGATGACAACAATTCTGCTTGTCGGTTGGGAAAGCAGTGTTTTAAAGCCTTTTTTAACGTTTATTGTATTTTGGCATTACTTATGACGTTTAAAAAATAAATAAATCATGCGCTTAATCCATCTAACATCTAAACAGAAATCGGAATGCCATATTAAAACTCGCCGTTTCTGGGGAAATTGTCATCGAGTGACGTCAGGCGTGCGAGAGAGATAGGCTTATCTCATGCGCGTGGGTTTATCTTCTCAGCATACGTTAATTTTCCAACGGTGCCGAACCAATCAGAAGCCACTATCATCAATCTGAACCGAAGGGCACTTCGTTTGGCATCGGATAAAATCGCTTCGTAGAATCCATTGGATGTTTGCTGATTTCCCGCCTATATTTCCATGCTCTTGTTCTTTTTAGAATTATTATTGGAAATTGAGCTTCGACAGCGATTTATTTATTGCCAAAGCATTTTGTTATTTATTTCAGGCCATTAGACCCGTAATATGGAACTGGAAAAGTAAGTTTATTGCTCTTATTTGATATTTCTAGGTTATGATTCAATTTAATCTTGTTTTATTTATTTTTAGGAATAAACTGACGACTTGCCAATTTTGCAACATAGAATTGTCAAGTATATAGACTAAAAACCGACATATAAGAACAAAACACTCAGACCAAGATATAGTTTCTACATCAGAAGGATCCAAAAGAACTCAGCATATCATATGCCCAATTTATAAACCAAACTTCTTTTCCATTCCATACAGACTTGATTAAACATTTAAGTACTTTTCATAACTTAACTATAAAAGAATCTACTTTGTATTTTAGGAATTTTGAAGAGTTTTCAGCTTGGAGGACCCAGGAGAATAGAGAAGTAGACTATGCTTGCCGAACAGGAAGAAAATATGCGCACGGTGAAGAAAAGAAAGTATATGAGTGTAACAGAAGTGATTACAAAGGTGCTTGTGTAGTGATGTATAAGGAAGTATAATTATTGTATGGTATTATTCTTTTTTAGGATTTGCCAGCACAGCTCAAAAACGTAGTGTGAAAAGTGGAGGTAGTATTCATATTCATGGAACATGTCCTTCAAGAATTATGGTTAACATTTCAGCCGAGGGTAAATATTTTTTTAATAATTTTATTACTACAGCTAATCTTTTTAATTTTCTTTTAGGATCTGTGACTGTAAAATTTGTTGAAACTCATGTGGGGCACACTGATGAACTAAGGACCAAGAGATTATCTAAAGTCGAACAAGAGACAATTGTTCAAAAATTAACTCAGGTGTATCGAACCAAAGGATAATTGAAGATTCACGTATAATCCAAAATGATCAACTCGAGAGAAGAAACCTTGTAACAGAACTAACTATGGATGTAATGCTTGTTGACCGTTTGGTTAATAATTAGTATAGGTTTTTCTCTGATTGTGCCATCTTTTCTGTTAATTTGATTGCGTTAAAAAGATTGTTAAGTGTAAGTATGTATACACTTGCTCAGGTCTTATTATAAAAAAGAAATCCTAATAACAAACCATTTTTTCAAAAAATATCAATAAATTAATGAGATACTCTTAAAATATTGTGAAAAAAAACTTTGACCGCTTTTTTTAATATGCTAGAAAAATCAGAATGGACCCAAAATCATATGCAATGATAGGTATGGGTTTTCCCATTCTGATGAATTTTAAATTATTACAAAATGTACATTATTGCTCGAGTAATGGAACAATTTGTCCGTCCGCTTATAAGTGAATCCATGAAGATAGCCGCATTCTAGCGGTAGAGAGGTAGCTGAAATGAGGGGACTTTTTTAGTGCGGTTATCTCGAAAACTATCGATTTTTCGAAAAAAATTATAAGAATCATTTTTGTAGATTACAAAGCGATCTTCATTTTTTGTGTGAACAAAAATTCTCCTATTTGCATATTTTGGCAGATATTAGCGGAAACCCCATTTTTCGAGCTTTGAGGGGCCATTTTCAGCCCTTTTCCCCCTGTTAATGTCGATAAACTTTTTTCGCTCGAAACCATCCCCGATGACGTAAGAATTGCGCCACAAGGGAAACCTGTACAGATTTATTTTCAGCTTTCTCCCTCATTTACTGGACTATATATGTTATGTACGATCCCATTCGCCCCGAGAATTGGGGAGATTCGAATATTTCTGTCTTTTAAGTTTTAAGTTAATATTTTGGAGCATAAATGAACAATTTAGGTTTAAAATGTTTATTGTAGCTGGATTGTAACTAGTTGCCATTTTGTCAATAAAAGTTATCTACATATATTACACTTTAGTACTTTTTTTATCCTCACAAAAAAATGATCCGATCTGCCTCGGTCTACCCTATGTGAGCTATGTTTAATTGGAATTAGCAAGGCGGTCATTAGATGATACTGCAAAATGTACATGTTTTTGTTTTTGTTCGTAGAATCACTCATTTCTACTATCTCTGCAAATTTTATTGTATTAAGTTCCTATCAGTGTTTAAAAAAAAAGCTTTATTTAAGCCAAATATATATAAATACGAGTTTATCATTTAAGTATTTTGCTTAAAGTCGACTAAAGTGCAATATGAAGTTAACAGTCAGTGTGTGCCCTTTATTGTTAATAATTGCCGTAGAGAAAGCGTGGATGGATTGTAGTTATATAAAAAATGTAGAAGTTGAAATTCAACACCAATTCACTAGGGTACCAGGCGAATATAATGTGAGTGGATGTATTGATTACACCAAATTTCCCAATAAAAACGTCACCGAAATTACAATTAAATGTGCCAATACCGAAATCGCAAAATTGGGCCAGCAATCCATTAAAGATATGCAGGATTTAGTAGTTATTAAAATTGTTAGTTGTCCTATTGGTGAAATAGAACCACAAGCATTTTTCAACGTTCCACTGCGAGGTATTACCATAAACAACAGTTCACTTAATGAAATTCCAAAAGGTGTTTTTGATAAAACAACACTGATTTGGATTTTTTTAACTGGAAACAAAATCGATTATATTGAAGATTTCGCATTTAGCAATTTGCCACAGTTACAGGGTGTGGACTTATCGTTTAATCAATTAAGATATATTTCTCCAAATTGGTTTGTCAATAGCACTGAAATAATGGATTTATTCTTATGTCATAATTTCTTGACAAAAATAAAAGCAGATAGATTTCGTCATCTTCCAAAACGTCGAAATTTTTATTTAGATCACAACCAGATTTCAGTAATAGAACCAAATGCTTTCGGAGATTTTTCAAACTTATATGCTTTAACGTTACATAATAACCATTTAACCGTTCTGACACCCAATATATTTTCAAACAAATTAAAAGCTGTATTTTTTGACGTACGTGAAAATCTATTAAACGTTATTTCCGATGAATTTTTTAAGGACATTATTAATAAGGAGCTTAGAATGCGACTATTTATAGCAGGAAACCCCATAAAATGCCCCTGTCTCAACCAAATATTCAGATGGATGCTTGACTATCCGTCTGTGTTTGAAATTAGCTGGAAATATGAGTGGAGTCGAAATTGTCAGAAGAAATCGTTACTTCCAATTTGCGTTGCCGATAAAAAATCTCCACAGAGCTGTAGTGAAAGCGTAAGTGAGGAACTTACGTAAAAGTATTTAAAAGCTTTTAAAAGTATTTGTCCCAAAATCATTAAGACGTATTTCTTTTAATTCAAATTTGGTTCGTTGTAAAAAAAATGGAACCTACAGGGATCTTGGGAGAGTAAATATGGATGATAACAAATTAATCCAATATTTATTCAATTATTTATTCCTAAATTATAAACTATTACAAAAAATTAAACATATCAGTCTTTAATTATAAACTGTTATATAAACTCATAGTCCAGAGGAAACGAAGCTGAAAAATGTGCAAAATGCATAGATTTGCATTAAATTTTGGGATTAAGCTTAATTTACCGTCTTTTTTAAAATCTATATTATGCCGATGGGCGCTCTTCATTTTTTAGGGGTAAAAACTACCCTCTATTGCTAAAACCGATGTATAAAACTAGCTTAACTCAAGTAAGTTAAAAAAGTAGTATTTTATTTCTTTGAAACATTACTTTAAATATATCAGCTCTTAAAAATCAACCCCTATTATGATTTAATTAAAAAAAAATATATTTACCCATAAAAAATTAATATATTATCACAGTGTTTTGCATGAAAATTTGGGATTGAGCTTAACTTACCCCCCTCTTCAAAATCTCCATTATGCTGAAGGTCGCTTTTTATTTTTTAGGGGTGAAAACTACCCCCTTATTGCAAAAACCTTCAAAACTTTCATTTTAAAGCTTAAATTCCATAAAATTAGGATTAAGTAGGTTGAAAAATAGTATTTAATTCTTTGAAACATTATTTAATATATTTCAACCCCCGATAATCAACCCTTAATATGATTTAATAACAAAAAAAAATTCAAAATCCTTACCTTTTTAAAGAGGTGGGTTTAAAGGGCTGAAACAAGGTTGTGCTCGTCTATACACACGCGTTTTAAATGTTTATATCTCACTTAATTTCCGTCATTCAAATAATTAAAAAAAGGAAATGTTTGTAATTAAAAAAGCTCCAATTTGATACCTTACTAATTGTTGTGTATCTCCCTTGGTTTTTGAGTTATTTTGAAGAAAAGGTAATTTTTTATTAAAATTCTGGAATTTGATTTTCACTTTCAGCTCCATTTTTTCAGAATGTTAAATGGGTTAAAATTTAAGAATGTACTTATGATACATAAATGAAGAGAATTGAAAAAGGGCTACGACTTATTTTAATCAGGGTGGTAATTAGGGGGTTGTTTTCGAAGATTTTTGCACTGAAAAAATTTTGGTATAACCTTATTTTAATCATAACTTACCCAACTTTTATGATACATGCCTTTATCAAAGGTCCTTGCAAATGCTTCGAGATGGTTTAGAAACCACTCCCAAGGTAGAGGCACCCTTCGGCATGATATAAATTTTGATTCTTGAATTATTGTCTACCCTATTATCAAAATTTCATTCAATCATTCTATGCATTTTAAAAAAATTCTAGGCAAAATGGTTCGTTTTCTGCACTAATAAAAATGTATCACATTTCAGTCCAATAAGATGTTATATAAATGTTTAAAATGTTATATATGTAGCGTAAGTTTAGATTATTATGAGTAATTAAGTCTATGAACTTTAAATTTCTTGGTTTGTAAGTTTAAAATTTAAATTAGGACAATATATATATATATATATATATATATATATATATATATATATATATATATATATATATATATATATATATATATATATATATATATATATATATATATATATATATATATATATATATATATATATATATATATATATATATATATATATATATATATATATAATATAAAGAAGATTCGAAAATATTGGGGAGTGCAGTCTTATGGGAAACTGGCCTAGAGGTTAAGAAAAACCCTTTATTGTTTCGTCAAGCTTTCGTGTATATTTATACTCTTCCTCAGGACTCACTACAAAAAACAGAAGGTCTAGTGTTAGTAGACTAACAACTAACTATTCTATTTTAAAGTTCCTTACCAAAGTGGGTTACAAATTTTAAAACAGCTCAAAGATGAACAGGAAAAGCCCATTCAAAAACAAACAGACGGAACACCATATTATTACACTCAAAACTAAGAAAAAACAACCCTTGGTTGTTTTTTGAAATAAAGTAAAATACTTTTCTACATTTTAACTTTTTCGTTGGAGAAAAGTATTTTACTTTATTTAAAAAAACAACCAAGGGTTGTTTTTTCTTAGTTTTGGTGTATAATATGGTGTTCCTCTGTTTTTAATGCTTTGTTCACTTTGAGCTGTTTTAAATTTGTAACCGCGAAACTTTAAAATAAATAGTTGTTGTTAGGTCGCAACATAGACCTTCTGTTTTGTATGAATCCTAAGGAGATAAATATTACACAAGCTTGACCAAACAATAAGGTTTACTTAAGGCAGTTCCCTACTCCTCCAATATTTTCGAATCTTCTTTCTTAACTAGACAGTCGTGATCTATCCTTCTCTTAACTTATATATATATATATATATATATATATATATATATATATATATATATATATATATATATATATATATATATATATATATATATATATATATATATATATATATATGCTAGACTCATAAGCCGAATTCGCTCAATCGCCGAAATTAATACTCAGTTCGCGATATGATCAAAGGCAAATGATCAATTGCCGAATAAACATTTATTTCGGCATCTGATTAACCTCATTTACACATTTCGCCAACTGCGCAATCTGCGCTTACTCAATCCCCGAATATAAATTTGTTTGGACAAGTAATCGTTTTATTTGTCGATTGAGCTGTTCAAAAATGCGCAATTGCCGAAGTATTGCATCATCTTTTAGGGAGCCGTTTTATGCCAATCACAAAAAAAAATTATAACTTCTATCATATCAAAAATTATAAAAATTTTGTTAATAACTACCTAGTCGGTCATGGTTAGTTCTGGTAAGCAAAGCGGCTTTTTATTTTGAAACACGCGTTCTGGTCTACCTTAAACGGCCAAGAAGCAACATTGAAAGTATTTTTTTTTATGTTCAAGCGAAGAGCTGATGATAATCCGCCAAAATATATCATATTCGGCATTTGAACAACTCCGGATAGCTCAGTTCGCGAAATGTGTAAATCTGTTTAAACACCTACCGAAATAGAAACTATATTCGGCAATCGATCATTTGGCTTTGATCATTTCGCGAACTGAGTATTTTTTTCGGCGAATGGGCGAATTCGGCATATGAGTCTAACATATATATATATATATATATATATATATATATATATATATATATATATATATATATATATATATATATATATATATATATATATATATATATATATATATATATATATATATATATATATATATATATATATATATATATATAATATATATATATATATATATATATATATATATATATATATATATATATATATATATATATATATATATATATATATATATATATATATATATATATATATATATATATATATATATATATATATTGTAATAACATGTCTGAAATCTTTAATTAAAAAATAAATTTCATAAGGGACAAATTGGCAAACAATAAGATTAAAGGGAAAAAAGTCTATTTTCATAAGATAAAAGGGGGCATAATTGTATAAAATAACTAATTTTTATTTGTAAATATTAAATAAAGATCCACAATCATGGGAAAAACAAAAATAAGTAAAAAATTTGCATAAGAAATGTCTTAGATAGAAAGTTGATATTTCTAGTATCGGAGCGAAAGGAAAAAACTCCATAATTCTCATAAAAAGCAATTTTTCTCAATCAAAATATATGAAACAGAAGTATATAGACATATACAAGGATAATATAAAGGAATAAACAAATTTACAGGGAAAGGATAAGTATTATGGTATAAAATATAAACAATTTTTATGACACGAAGGTCAAATATGTAATATGGCATATTTTTTTAATATCATTAGATATTAATTATAGATAAGTTTGTAAATAGATAGAATAGGATAATTTTAAGAAGTTAACAGAATTTTGTCAAAGTGGAAGGATTATAAAGGACAAAAAAATTCGTAACAAAATTCGTTTCGAACTAAAAGTGACAGTGCGACATGTTTTAACCAAAAGTTCAACGGCGCGAAACGGGAATAACCCCAATTACAATAAAACAGTGATAATAAACTCTAATCAATAATAAAATTAAAAGACATTAAAAAAAAATTAGATTTAAGGTATAAATGGACTTTAGAAAGTAAGATGAACAATACTTGTCCCATGACAAGGCAATAAAGCCATTTCTAGCCAATTGTAAACATAGCTCATAGGTTAAATTATATGTATAAGTTGTAGAATATTATATTTAATTAATATCAAGCATTAGTTTTAAGAAAATAAGTAAAATAGGGATAAAAAGGAAATATAACAGAATAATAGTATCAAAATTTACTGACATTAAGTGACTCATCATGAAAATTAACAATTAAAAACAGATTAGGGCATATTAAAACATATATCATTTCAAAGCCAAAGCCTCAGAAAGAAATTTCGGGATATTAGGACAGCTAAGATATAATTATAAACAGAAAATTTTATCCAAAGTTAAAAATATCAAGTACCAGAATCCATATTTTTATATCAAATTTTTGTCTAGTAGTCTGGATTCTGGCAGACATTTTTAAAAAAATATTCTTTTGTTTCGGAGGGTATAAATAGAAACACCCCCGAAAACGAGAGATTCGTCAGTTTTCACTTGCTGTAGTCACCTCGCTGCTCGGGAAAGAAAAAAACAAATGAAATGGGAAAGTTAACCCTACTTTTGAAAAAAAAAACAAAATAAGTTGAAAAAGAAAAGTAATTAAAAGTTTTTTTTAAGGAAAATTTTAGCAAGTTTAAATAAATAATAAAATAAACAAATACAAACCTTTAAAATAACAACGGCGAATTCTCAAGAAGAAAACAACCACATAAAAAAATTTGGGGAAAATTTTTTCATAATCCAGCCAAACTACATGTTCGTTCCAATAAATTAGATAATTTGGTAATCATAATATAAATCCAGGACAAGAAAACAAACAAATTCATTGTTATACCCTTTTTTTATCAACTTCACAGGATAAAAAGGTATTTTTAGAGTTAAAATTATGAAAGTGTCAATGACTTGAACTATTAAAAATCATTTGAACTATTTTACCAGCGTTTTCCATTGGTGATAGTTAATTTAATTTAGCGTATTCCATTGGCAATAGTTAGTTTAAAAAGGGAATTTTAGGTAGTAAATCTCCATTGTAATAAATTTTAAATTTTAAAATAGTTATTAAAATTATTAAAAACAAACGTCATAAATATAATTTATTTTAATTAAATTTATTTTAAGTAATAAATAAAATATATTTTAACAATAGGACTTTGATTTATCCAAGTTGAATAAAAAAATTTAGAAAATTAAAAATAATTTGCCAGAACTCAAAGGGATAGGAGTCTAGAGATAAAGATTAAGTTTAGCCGAGGTATTAATAAAATAAAATAAACAATCAAACAAACTTTATTGTCCACACACACAAATTATAAAGTATCGAATCGTTGCTACATTAATAATAAAAATAAATAATTAATAATAAAATAAATAACAATAACAAACTAACACCTAGTAACGATTTCGCTTAAAATATATATATATATATATAAAAATATATATATATATATATATATATATATATATATATATATATATATATATATATATATATATATATATATATATATATATATATATATATATATATATATATATATATATATATATATATATATATATATATATATATATATATATATATACAGGGTGGGGGCAGCTCTACGCCTCGGTCTCTGTTACGAAAACGGTGTAATATTTTAAAAATATTTTTTACAAGCATATGCGGGTGCATTGGGAGCATAATTTAAAATTTTTATGAATTATACAGGGTGCTCAAAAAAAAGAAAACATATCAAAGTTATGTTTTTAAATGGAACACCCTTATATTAGTCCATTTTTTGGGTTGTGAGAACAAAAATAAGGTAAGTTTTATAAGCGATCCCTATACCAAAAATGAAAGGTTTTTAAGATAATTAGGATTTTTTAAAAATTCACGATAAAAACAATATTTTAATAAAACTTACCCAAGTTATGGTTTACTCTGTATAGTATGTTACAATATAAAAAACACATTGTAGTATTAACCTAATTTAATTTGGTCGTTAAAAATTATACAGGGTGTTTAAAAATTAACATATAATATTGCATACTTTTGAGCGCAAATAACTCCCTTATTTTAAATGGAATACCCTGTATATTTTTAGTTAGTCCGACGCAGAAATTATTTCCCTATAAAACTTTGTTAGGGTTGTTTTACTCTTAGACCTAATATTTTTTTAGTTATTTTCGGTTTTATACCTTTGTGCTCAAAAATCTTAATTGTTCTATAAAAATCAAGGAGGCTAAACGTAGCTCTGACATTTTTTAGCTTTTGGTAAAAATATATTTTTTTTAAGGGCCTAAATATTAATATTTTTCTGTGCTATTTCTATTTATTT
>JAHBCN010014694.1:0-21965 GCA_019359885.1 Listronotus oregonensis
CTTTCGAAGCTTCAACTTTTTTTTATAGTGCTGTGTAATGATCATTTAATTCACTTGGGTGACAGTAATGGCTGCTTAGCCTCAATATACCGCGAATGGTTTAACTATCACATCGGAGCACTTTGATGCGTTTTAGGTAATATACTGGACTTTAGGCAATAAATTTGTAAAATAATTCTTTAAATTTTTTAAGTATTTTTTGTTATTTGTAGAGCACCACTGTATCTATACGTTAAAGAACAATATTTTTAGCATTAATTATATAAACTTAAATGATTTTAGGTATAAAAGGTATAAATTTTATTTTTTGTACCAAAAAGTTTGTTATACTGGAGCTTTAATATACATGAAAGATTATCTTATAATCCATCGCAAATAAAAAAATTTCTTGACACTGTAAACACTTAGTGTTGTTTACTTTTAATACAAAGCTTTAAAGTTCGCTTGTTCTGTCTTTTTTAATAGGGCTAAAGATGAACTGTAGTTAACTTGAAATATTTTACCTACATAATTGTAGTGAAAAAGACTGCAATGCTTTCTTTCAAATATTTTTTGGCATTTTACCTAACAACAATTTGTAGTATAAAGACAAACTTAAGTCTGCTTAGTAACTATCACGAGGTCATTCCCGAGGGTATTAACCCAGGGTGTTACCTGTGGACATGCGAAAATCAACATATAAATTGTCTGTTCAGACGTGACACGTTCCTGGAATACGATAAACTGGGTACGTGCTAAATGAAATTTAGCCAGTAAGGCCAGTTGCAACCAACGTTTGGGGAACAAATTTTGCCATAGTCGGTTTTATTGTTTTTTTTTAGTTGGAGAACAGTAATATTTTTGTATTAAATTATACTCATTTTAAAAACAGGGAATTCCTGATTTTTTTTCAAAAAATTCTTGGATGGCAACACTTTACACACACAAACAAATCATTTTTATTTCACCTTATAAAATACTAGAATATAACTAAAAACTTCTCTTATTTAAGGGTGCTACTATATAATTATTTAGATTTGTCATATCGTAACAATATTTTGGCTTACCTTATATTCTGGTCAATCTAGACATTCAAGCTAAAAGTAAGTAAAATTGTTCAAAACCAGTAAGTTCTATCGTAAAATAACCTTTAACAAAAAATGTAGGTTATCTAATATTTGTTTTCTTAAAATCCACCGTTCTAAAGATTGAACGATTCAAAAAGTTGTAAGTCTCATTGTATGCGTAAGTACGTCACGTATATATACATCTCTGTAGCTGTAATATAAGTAAATATATATTTTTCTATCTAAAATATAAAATATACATTAGTATAACTATGAGAATATCGTAGGTTAAATGAAGATCTAATAATTAACATAATATCGAATATAAACTATCTTCGCTTAAATAAGCATCGATATGCATGTTTTGTTAAAAAAACTCGAAATAAAAAGCAAGTACAAATATCTTGTCTTCCTCCAACCTCAGTTGCTGCTTATCAACATCTTTTTCAGGTATATAACCATGTTCAAGTGTGGCTTGGTTATCAGCTAGACCCAAAAGATTGGGGTTGGAAGTTGATCGATAATACATAAGAATAAATTCAGACTTTAATAACACGTGCGCCGAAAAAACTGCTAAACACAATTTTTGCAACTGTAAAAAAGGGATGCAGTGCTTAATGTGGTTGCAAAAAAGTTGGCTGTTTTTGTTCTCTGGCATGCACATTTAATTATCAAAGGCCGGTCATGTTCTAATGTTGAATTACCAACAGCAGAGGATTCGTTTGATACTGACGAACAGACATGCGATATATCGCTATTGAAAACAAATCACTTACGCCCAGGATAAAGAAGAAGAAGAAGGAGTAAAGAAGAAGAAAAAGATCAAGAAGAAGAAGAACAAGAAGAAGTAAATTCTACTATTTTTTAATTTCCACAGCTTTATCAAAGATTCCAACCCCAAGCGAATATCTGTTATTGTCAATAGTTTCTAATTTAAAAAAATCACAACAGACCTGTGGGAGTACGAGACTGCACTGGAAAAATTACGTTAAAAAAACGCGCTACGTACACTACCTCAAAGGTGCCGTGGAAACGTGTGCATAGAGTGACGCTTACAACTTTTTGAATCGTTGTATCTCCTGGGAACGGCGACTTTAAGGAAAAAAAAAACATTAATGCTTACTTTTTATAGATAATTTTATTAATAATTTATTAATTTAAATTTTTTTGTTTGACGTAATTTTTACGATACAAAGCTTACCGTTTTTGAAGAAAATTGCAGAAAAAGCCCTCTACCTGAACACTTTGACCTAGAGTCAATTTTTTTCCACGTATCGGAACGATGGGGAATTTTGAAATCATTATTTTTTATTGTTTTGAACAATTTGCACTTCCTCTATCTATTGCAGCATGGTGAGTTCCCTCGCTGGGGCCCTGAGCACTGAGGCGGCCTAAGCCCATTATGCTCTACACCTTATCCTTAACGCGGTTCACAGGTACCACCCTGTACAATCTCCTTACGTATGCATTCCTTTTTTACACTGATATGGTGCTGTCGTTTTGATTACTAGGGCCCCAATTTCCTTACTAGTGATGAGTCCCGTTAGTGGTAGGAATCTTATGTCATTTAAGTCCAATATATACCGTACTTAGACATTTCCCCTGATGTACGCCTAGTGCTGGGCAATCTCTAAATACATGTATGGCGTCCTCTCTTTCCTCTCTCCCACCACCAACATGTGTACTTGTCTCTAATATTTCCTATATTGTTAAGATATTGTCTGTTTCTACAATGACCTGTCAGTATGCCTGTCAGGTTTCTCATTTGCACCCTATTGAAGTCCTTTATGTTCATTAATAGGTCCTTTCTAGTTCTTCCCCATTAATAGCATTTGATTGTCTGGCTTTTGTCTTTTTTTAGTTCTCATCCTTTACCGTTTTTCTATCCATGTTGCTTATCACTGTCATATCCGTGTTGTAAGATTCCCACGGTATATTCAGGTCCATTGTCCTCAACAGCTCCCAAATTGGCGATTTTGTCAACCATTTCATTGCCCGGGATCCCTTTGTGTCCAGGGACCCCCTTGCAAGGGTGACTCTGGCAGTTTTCGTTAGTTTATTAATTGCTTCCCGACACATCTATTTGTAAAAGGTGTGTACCGTATTTGTTAGCGCCCCGATCGCTGCCTTACTGTGTCGAGTATATACCATTTATTTTTCCCCTGTATCTTCTATTAAGGCAGTATTCTATGGCTTTGGCTATTGCCATAACTGCATATCTTCCCATTGTTCCATAGAACTTGTAGTTCGTCCTTTCTACATAGAAACCGAAGCCTGTGCGGCCTCCTTTCCTCGAGCCATCTGTATACATAACTGTTCCTTCGCTCGGTGTCCCACAGCGTTTGTGAGCCCAGTCATCCGCCGATGCCATGTCCAAGTGGATTACCGAGGGGATGCTATCCTGCTTCATCAAAAGAGCCACAGTTCTCACTTGGCCCATGATGTCACTGTGTACCCCTAACTGCTGTTTTACTTTACTGTTAGCTTGATGGTACAATTTTAATAACATCCGCAAAAACTGTAATCAATTCTGCATCAGTTTGGTAAATGATTTTTTGTCTTATTTCCAATAATAAAGGTGGGGGAATGCAACTTTTAAATAGCTCTATCTCTTGCATCTTTTATCAAAACTGGTTCAAGTAGTACTCGTTTTAAGGAAAATTTAGAGCTCTTTTAAATGTCGTCCTTTGTAGTTTATCAACTATGTATTTAAAGATTTGGTTGAAAAGGAAACATTTCTGCGGGTAGCAGGTTCCATAGTCTGGACACTCTGGGGTGAAGGACTGAACAAAATAGAAAATTCAGGGATTCCCAAGTTGGACTGGAAAAAGATGCATAACAGTGTTGTTCTGTTGGGAGCTGCCAGAGGGTTATTATATTGGCCAAATTCTCGGAACAGAAGCTGTCAAAATACCTATAAAAGAGTGACAGATCTCCTACAGCTCGTTGGCAGGCAAGAGAAGGAAGCCCTTCTGTAAGTGTAGGATCATTAATAAGACGAACAGCTCTTCTTTGAATTTAGTCAAGGATGCTAAGTTTTGTAAGAAACGCTATTTCTTGAAGATGAAAATAATATGCTAAAGAGAGTCAAATCTGGAATACATACAGAGTATACAGATTAGAAGAAGAGAAATACTTTCTGACTCGAAAATGGAATTTAAGCTTTTTTAAAGCTGCTGAGGCTATGGATGTAATGTGTTTGTGCCAATTGAGGTTATTTTCGTAAATACTACCAACAAGATTAATTGGTCCTTTGTTCTGCAGAACTTGGCCGTTCATGTGCAACGGATGAGCATTGGCAGACTTTTTTCGCGACAGCGAAGATGACTGTGTTTTGGAGATATTAAACTGGACAAGACTTTTAGTGACACAACCCAAGATTAGTTTAAGGTCTTGTAAAAGAGATAACTGCATTGACCTGCGCTTGTTTTCCAAATCAGACTTACAGGGTAGCTTAAGAACTGAATATTAGAGTGGAAGGTACCATCGTCAGCAAAACCATAAATAAAATTTATTGTGAAAGAGAGAAAGTCGCTGATGTAAAGAAGACACAGAGTTGGTACCAGTACTGAGCCCTGGGGCACCAAACACTAATTTGGCAGAAGCAGAAAGAATGACTATCTACAATAACTGGTATACATCGATTGAAAAGAAAACTGGAGAGCGAAGAACAAAGCTTAGGTAAAAGACTGTAAAAAGGAAGATTGTAAAGAAGCCCAACATACCATTCCTAATCAAAAGCTTTGTATACAGACAGGTCCAGTGTAGTAGAAACATAGGCAGGGAACTGATGAATTTACTATTGTCCGCTTCGATCGATAAACATCGGCATGCATGATTAACTGAACAAGATCTCAGTTTGTAACATGCTTTCGGATGGGTGTGTTGTATGGTTTAAGGCGCGCTTGAAAATTAGGAAAAATAAATTTATGCGGGCTAATCTGTTGAGAAAACAGTTTATACTTAATACCGTTGTTTATAAATAGGGAATTAAATACCAATAGCTTTATTTATCACTTCATTATTTGCCAAAGCAAAATAAAAAGTAAGTTCTCTAAACCCAAAACTCATTTCTAAAATTAAAACAGTACGCAATGAAAAAGTAAATAATTATAAACATAAAAAATACTCTAAAATGAAATTAGAATAAATATTCAAACAAACCTCCTTCTTGCCCAAGGCAATATTCCAAACGATCGTAAAAACCCGTCTAACCTTTGTTAGCATATCAGGGCTGATAGTTTAAAAAGCTTCTTCGATTTTTATTCAAAGTTCTTCTAAATTATTAGCCCTATCATGACCATAAGCCATATTATTTTTTAAATAACCCCACAAAAAGAAATCATTGGGAAAGGTCTGTTGATCTCGCGGGCCACAAAATGGTTCCATGTCCACTAATCAAACGGTTAGGAAACGTATTGTTCAAATATCCTTGAACGATACGTCCATTGTGAGCGGGACAACCATCTTGCTGAAACCAGATATTACCAAATCGTACTCCTAATAGTTGGCGAATTGCCGGTACAATTTGTTGTTGTAACAGATCCAAATAAATTGCTGCAGTTAAATTGCCTGCAATATAAATGGTCCAATAAGGTGTTCTTTCACCTTACCAGCCAAACATTCAATTTTTGAGGATACTGGTTCGAACTCAGAATACCAATGTAGGTTTTTCACGAGACCAATATCGAGTTGGATTATGTCGATTTAATAATGGAAAGGTCCGATTCATCGGTGAAAACAATCGATCTAATAAGTTTTCATCTGTATTTGCTCCTTTCCATTATTAATTCGCAAAACTCCATACGTCGAAATTGGTCCTTGAGGAAAAATTTTATGTGTTTTTCGGGCCTTGTAGGATCGGAAACCATTTTTTTTTTAAGGACTCTTTTAACTGTAGTAGGCGATGAATCTGTTACCTCAGCAAGTAGTCTACTGGTTACAGTGGGGTCTTATTCAGCAGTAAACAATAAATTAATGCCTCTTTTAATTCCCGTTCTTCATTTACGATCTTCCTGTGTTTTTATGTTTTGGGAGATACACACCCGTGGGTCTGCAATTTTGAATAATTTCTAAAAATTGTTTTCAGACATGGTATAGGTCTGTTTTTAAATGCTTGGGAAAAGATTCATGAATTTGTCGATATGATTTTCCTTGGAAATACCATTTTACAATTTGAACCCTTTCAGGAAGATCGTAAACGTCCATTATTATTTATTTTTTAGTTAAGAAACGAGTTTCCAAAAGAACTTACCGTATTATTTGCAAAGCAGCAAATAATATTTAAATTCAAAATTAAATCTTCATAAACATTCCACATTGTTTCGCTAGCTCGAGTCAGGCGAATGTATGTCAATTCGCCTAAGTGTTTCCTATGTTTCTGCTACAATGGACCTGTCTGTATATCAGGAGCAACGATCTGGAATTCACCAATAAAATCAAGGGACTTGTTCCAGTTGTTTGAGAAAAAGAAAAGAATATCATCTATGGATCTTTTGTGACAGAATCCATACTGTCTGTCATGTAAAATTTTGTATTTTTTTAAATTATTTAAAATTCGGGAATTAATAAATTGTTTCATTAGCTTACTATTAACTAAAAAAAGAGATATAGGTCTATAGTTAGAAGGAAAAGTTTTACATTCTTTTTTGGGGGCAGGTTGCACACGTGAAGAAATTCTAGCTCTCCGGAAAAATGCCTGCGTCGTAAAAGAAATTTGAAAGAGGCGAGTTAAGATGGTTGCAAACTCAGAAGCACAGGTATTTTTTTCGTATTCACAAATATAAAGGTTGATTAATAAAAGGCAATATGCACGGATATTACATTTTTTCTTAAATACCTATTATTTTGTATTACTTGTTTAATAGAATTATTTATACAATAGGACTGATTATTCATTGGTTGGGAGGAAGAAATTTTAGATAAAACAGTTACAGGCTATTGGTTGTAAAAAAAAGTCGTTAAATATTTTTATTTTTTTATTTTATATGAATAACTATCGCTATAATACGTAATTTAACCTTAAATTTCTACTAAATTAGTAGCATTATATAATTTACATGTACAAAATAATAAAAAAAATTACTCACATAAAGTAACGTAACAGTATATTATGTTGTTAGTTTATTTACAAACGTTTTGAAAATAATGCATGAACATGAACTCCATTCTTAAGTTATTAACATTTTCCGTAAAATCAATATATTTCCAATATAACTCTGACTTAAAATGTTTAAGACTTAATACGTTTCAATCCTAACCAGAATCCACCTTCAGCTATTTGCGAAAAGTCTTTCGCAATCACAAAGGGTATCGGAGTTTTCTTTGTTGGAACTAATTCATAGTTTAACAACAGGTTAAACAACAGAGCTTTAACTTCGACCAGAGCAAACCTGTTACCAATACAAATTCTCGGTCCAACACCAAATGGCGTGTATGTATACGGCACAATATTATTTTTATTTTCATCGGAGAATCGTTCCGGATCGAACTTCTCTGGATTTGGAAAATATTTGGGGTCTCTCTGCGTTCCATAGGTCGGTATCCAAACTTCTTGGCCGACCTCTATTGGTATAGGTTTTTCGTCGTTGTTAACAGGTTGGATAGTGTATGGCTTTCTACAAATTCGGTCTAGTTGAGGAACTGGGGGCCATTTTCGTAAAACTTCTAAAATTTAAAAGATACAATATTAGTCAAGAAGTGTGTTTTCTGCCAAAAAAAGTAACAAGGCTTCGAAAAATATAAGCGATAGCTCATTCGACGCGGAATGCAAATCTAAGAAAGGCGTTTTAAAGATTTTTTCTGCCAATAAAAATTATAATTAACTCAAAAGCCGTAAGAAAGAGCGGAAATTGCAACAAAGATCCTTGAAGAGGAAGAAATAATAAAATGCCAACTCCCGGAGTTCTATCTCCATTATTTATAATTTGAATTTAACGCTGAAAATGGGCCTCCACGCAACATTTTTGGTTGCGCGCTCGGGGTCAAAACCAAGTATGTCTTCCTAAATTTTTTTTAGAGTTTTAAATATTAATTAAAACATTTTAAAAAATTATGGTGTATTCAGAACATTTCAAAGAATTTATTTCCGTTAAAAATATAACTTAAAGTTAGTTTTTCAACAAGTTGGACAGTTATCGATTAACAAAATTGTTTTGAACTTTTGTCCTCGTGATAAATTCTAAGCTCAGAACTAACGTAATAAGTAAAACATTTCATGTTGGACTGTACTTCTACCTAAAAAATTCAGTATTGAATATAAAAAACAATATATCTTCTGGGTCTCTTTTTCTCATATTAAAATTTGGCGTTGAAAAGAACTTTAAAAATATTTTATTTTTAACAGAGTTCCCGCAACATCATTTTCGTGTAATGTAAAATGATACTGTAAAAGCTTTTAAGTGTAGATAGCTTACTCAAACATATATTGTTACAAATCTTCGATCGTCCATAAGGTAAGGTATCGTATTTTATTATCACTTAAAACCATATTCATTTAATTACTCTCTAAAAGCTTTGAGGAAGCGAAAAATAAATGGATGGCGAAAATAATATCTAAAAATGTTTTCAATGGCTATAAAAAAACGAGCTAAAATTAGAGTTTTGAAAAGACTTTTACTGTTTTTTAAAACCACTGTTTCGGCTATGTCCTTAGTTTAAATATGCAACTCTTAATAATAATGATTTTCAATTGAGTATCTGTATCCCTTGTATTTGCATGTATTTGTAGATTAGTACTTAAAAATGTTAATTAGTTTTCTTGTTCTATTATGGCCAATATATTTAGGTAGCATAAGGCCATTAAAAGGCAAATGTAAACAATATTTAGTTTACAATAAAGAAAGAAACACAAAGTAGTATTGCTCTTTTAAGCACGAAACCAATTAGAGCCAATTATTTTGGAAAATTACTTAATTTTTATTTGTAGGATACGATAAAACCAAACCATTGGATTTTACGTTAAAAAATTTAAATTATTTCATTAAATCAAAAACATTATCATTTTTTAATTTTATATAAATTAAATCATATATGTAGTTTAAAACCTTTTAAAACTTTTTGTCAGTTTGTTTTAATAGTCCGGTCAAATTAGACCAAAAATAAGAGTAAAGGTACATAAATTTACATCAACCAGCTAATTTTGGAAAAAAATAGGTTTTTTAATTTACCGTTGCGGTGGCGCCATCTCAAGGGTAGTTTTAGAAACTTGAAAATTATTTCCAGCATTTTTTTTAGTCATTTTTACTAAAAATTTTTTTTTCCTAACGATGTGCGAGACATAGTTTCCGAGATATAGCCGGCGTCCTTTCTTATTTGGACACCCGGTACATACGAAATTTTATACTTTTATGTGGAACGATAACGAAGTTATGATAGGGGGAAAATCCTGCTAAAATCTTTCGTGAAATATACACACTGCAAAACGTTTTTTTTCTAACACACATTTTTTTTAATACTGTTTTTCTTAAAGGTCAATAAAAATTTATTAAAAACTAATGTATCTGGTTTATCAAAACTAAGATTTTTTTAATTGCTTAAAAATCATTAGATGTGGAAGGGTATAAAAACCAAAACAATGACAGTTAATTATAAATGTTGCACATCATCAACGAACAAAATATAAACAATGAATATAGTTTTGGTTGTATTTTATATAGATAACGCGATTTGCATATCATTTAGAAACAAAATATAAACAATGATAACTGATTTGGGAAAATATCGTTAAGCGTACATTGTAATTACCATCAAACAAAACTACTTCTATTAGGGATTAATTTTTGAAATCATGCCAAAAAAAAAAACCAACGAATTTATGCTTAGTGTGGTTAAACTATAAGGATTTTTTCGCGACTTACCGTTTTCAACTACTGGTTCGTAGCAGTTCTTTCCCCCACCATTCTAACCGTGTTTAATCGGCCTATGCTCGCATAAACGAAACTGTTTACGTATGTCGTGTGAGGGTCAACTGACATATTAATCGTTTAATACACTTTTAAGTTTAAATCCAAATGTAAGGTCTTTGGACAGTAAAGAAATAAGTCGAAAAAATAAGATATTAGCTGTTTTCAAGTCAACTGTAAACAGTTTTTTTTATGATTTAAATATAATTGCACTTATTCATCCATTTGAGAATTAACTAATAAATCGAAAAATCTGCAATCCAAATAGTTGTTAAACCAAAGCAAAAAAACATCACAAGAACCAAAACAATAAAAAAGCCGCGAATCCTCCATTATTTCAATTTGACACTCCACATAACCATTATTAACGCTCCTCCTGACCAGAGTTTATTAATCTAAAGGGGGCTATGACATCCGCCATATTAAAAAACTCTTGTGTGACGTCAAAAGGGGTCCATTTCGGCCATGTTGGATTTTATGCCGGACAGTGGCGTAGAATTGAGGTGGAAACGAAAAACTGCTTTTATACCGACGAACAAAATTTATATTGCAAAAATATAAATGTAATTCAATTAAGTATTGAAATTAAAAATTAAAGCGACAACACGACGATGGCGTACCCTTTCAATGGTATCTACTACATTAAATATTTTAAAAAATGAGAAAAAAATTAAAATGTAGAAAATACTGATGATTACTAATTTGTTATAATTATGAGTACTTACTCTATTTTTAAACACATGATATTGAATTATTAACACTCTTTTTTCTTTAATAATACCCACCTAAATTACAACGTTTATAAAATTTTATGAGCACGTAAAGAAGTTTGGGGACTTTAATTATTTTTTTATCTTGGAACAGTCCGCGAAGGCTGAGGCCTAGTATGAACTCCCCGTGGGTGGCTGAAGTGTGGTAAGAGGGAGTTTATTCACAAGAGACTTAAATTCTGCAGGTAGCAGGTTCCATAGTCTTGACACTCTAGGGATGAAGGAACGAAGAAAGCGGGAAGTTCGGGGCCTCTCTAGCTGAACTGTTAAAAGATGCATAAAAGTTGCACTACGTGTTGCTCTGCTGGAAGCTGCCAGAAAAGGAATTATACTGGCCAACTCGCAGAAGCCGGGAAAATACCTATAGAAGAAAGACAGGAAGGAAGCTTTTTGTAAGTGAAGGATCAGAAATGGGCTTTTACAAGCTATCTCGAAGATCTTTGTAAGATTTCAAAATATCCAACTCCAAATCAGATACTGGAAGCCATAGAAAAATTAACTTTTTTTTAGGAAATAATGACGGTGTTTTTGTATTACTTCATAAATATATAAATTTGTCTATTAATCCTTAATTTATTTTATTTTAAAAACTAATTATGTTACTTTTAAAAACTAGTTATTTATTTACTTACGGACCATACAGCATCTTAATATTGCAGAATAATAGCAAAATTTTCCACTTTGGCAATAAAATGAATTATTTTATGTAAAAAAATGTGAATACAGGTTTATTGCTAAAAAACTAAACTTTATTTGTTTCACAACTACAAACTACAATACATTTACAATTGCAACAATTAAATAAAATATAACTGAAATGTTTACATTTTGAAATAGATATGGAAGAAAAGAACACAGTACTTAGTGGTATTATTTAATAATATTTTGTGGAATACTACATTTTATATTTTAAAACATACAAATCATTTAAGCATTAAAATCCTACGTAATACAAACACAAAAATTTCATTGGTAGTTTGTTGGCAGCCCTTGCAAAATAAAACAAAGAATTAGATCTTGTGCTCTTATTTGGTACTCGAAAGATTAACTTACTTACAAGTTCTTTGCAGTCCACTTCATACTACACAATCTAAACAAAAACTTCTGGAGTGCAAGGTAGGTTTACATCAGTTAATTTTAAAGTTGTAAAAGGCAAATATAAGAAATATAAATTAGATTTTAAAACATGTCTTTTTCAACATAATATACCAAGTAATTGGTAGATAAGTATCCAAAAAAAATTAAATACAATTAAAGAATGTAACTAACCGCAAACTTAATATATGTACAAAATAATGAGAAAAAAATATTAAATACACATTCTGAAGGTACATTAATGCATATACCTAAAGTTGATCAGTTCTAGGTATAAGCAAGTAAATATTGACTATTTACTTTCTTAACAACAAATAACTATAATTAAAATCACACAAAAATTTCAATTTACTTACTAATAACTGTGTAACTAAATTCAGAGTTGTGAAGAGTCACTGGTAGACTTAAAAACCGTGTTTGTGTTACCCTAGGTGTAATAATGCAAACTGAATGGAACTGCTACAGTAAAAAAATATTTGTTAGTAATAGCAGCATTAGGATATATCATATTTTTCACCTTACCTTCTTTTATTAATCGCCTTTTTCCTTTTTGATCAGGATCTCATAGTCACCGCTTTTGCAATTTTTCTGGAAGACATATAAAAATCGTCTTTTTTTACATGCTCCGAGCAAATAACAGAAACCTTATGGGAAACACAACTTTTTTGGTCTATTGCACACTAAGGACTAATTAAAACTACACGACTAAACACTACCAAAAATAATATAGTAAAAACAGTCAAAACCAATAAAATATCAACTCTGTACACAAATATTTTCAAAAATAACCCCATATAAAAACTTCGACTTGTGGCACGACTCTGTCCACAGCTGAGAATGCTAGTAACTTTTAGAGTTACCCGACAGGGCCGCCAACATAAGGGACCCTTTTCACACCCTCACGTCTTGGACTTTTGCTATCCCCAATCTCGACGATGTCATAACCCCTTTAAATTAATAGACTCTGCTCCTGACTAGTGGCGATAGCGGTAGATACTGGGTACAAAGTAATGACGTAGATACTGACGTCATAGCACCTTCCCCTACGTTACCGCTTCTCGCCAAAGTAAACCGGTATGTTAACTGTCCTAACAATTTTCAACGCGGTATGTCGTCAAAGTTTGATGTATGAGAGGGTTTTAGCTCATGCCGTTTTTTTTTTAATTTTGACCTTCTAATGTATTTTGCCTACGTGCGCCTATGGCATTTACTATTAGTCAGAATTAAAATATCCTCTAAAATAATTTCGTATTAACTTTCGTTCAAAATTATTTTGGAGCAATAATCTCTCCCAAAAATTTGCAAGAAATGTAGGGGGAGGGTTAGAGCCGAAACTTACCTATTCTCACGTGGGGGAGAGAGAGGGTCTGGTCTTGGCAAATATCACGTAAATTTTTTCCCACAAGACACAATGAAAAATTGTGCAAAACTTGGTTAAAATTAAAAAAAACACATATTTTTCTACTAAAATATAGCTTGTACCCTAAGATAATCCTAGTCCTCAAGAACACCTCCGAATTTGATAATTTTTTTTATTATTTTGTTTTTATTTATATTATTTAGAAATAAAAACCTTTTGGAGGGGGCAAACACATATTTATATTGTTTAAACAAAATTTATGATATTTAAGTGGAACTATTACATATTTTAAAATCGCTGTAAGTTTTTAAATAATAATTGTTGTCACTTTTAGACAAAATCTTTTTAGTAGATAGAAATATAACTTCTTTTTTTTATAGTTTTGAAAACATCGTTAACTTTAATTTCTAAGAGCAGAAATTTTATAATTGCTTATAAGATATTTTTTATAGAATAGTGACATAAAATAAATATACATAACTAAATTAAAAATTTATATATTTCTTTAGGATTTAAAGAATTCTGAGGAACATATTCTATATTGAATATTTAAGAAAACATTCTAAAATTTAAATAAATAAAATTTCATAAAGAGCTATTCATCAGAAATTTTTAAATATTTTATTAAATGTTAAAAATTTTCTGCTTTGCTTAAATATCCAAAAAACAATAAGAAATTCATTTTTTATTTATAATTTTTCGTATCGGAGATTTCCAAGGAAGTTTAAAGGTGTATGGAAGCCCAATGCTATGGCCCATTCGATCAAAAAATGTCCAGCCCAGTATGAAAATAACTGTCAGAGTTGGCCCCGCCAATTCTACGCAATAACAAAATTCCACGAAATAATTTAATGTGTTCCCTACTTACACACTGATAAATCAATGTGTAGTTAGGCAACACATTATACTTTTATGAAAGCCGTAGTACCGTTTTTGGTCTTAGGTTGTCTAAGGTTTTTGGTGCAAGGGCGCGCGCGGCGCGTATGAAACTATATCCGCGCTTTACCGTCAACCGTCGTCGTCCCATCATTCGTCATTTTCGTTGTGGTTTGTGCCCTTTGCGCCGTATTAGTTTCGATTGTTTTGCTTTCTGTGAGTACCTATATTTTGTAGTTGCAGAAGTTTTTTGGATTGATAAAAACCTTCTTATTTTAGTGATTAGTGTTTATTAAATCGTAACTTTAATTTTGTGTTTATTCTTTGTTACTAATAATATCGTAACAAAATGATTAGAGGTTGTATGGTTTTGTCTTGCAAATCCAAGGGTAACATACCCGGCAATTTTACTTTAGGTAAGTATTTCTTATATTAAAATTAGGTGCTTCTTATGGGACGTAACGTTAGGTAACCGAAAAAATAATAATATATCAATAATGAATAATAGAATAATGAAAATTTCATAGGAAATAGCAGTGAGAAAAGTAAGGCAATTTTAACTATCTTTTAGATGATTTACACAATGTTTGTGTATTTCTTTGGATTATTAAAAAGAAATAAGGTTTACATTTAGGTACTTTTATTTCATCTAATAATTTAGTACATTCTTTTAAAGGATCAAAATTATTAATTACTCAGCAGACCAGGCAAATTTTAATATATACAGGTCCCCCTAATTGAATAAAAGAAAGTACAATTTTATGTTAAAGTTTCTTTTTGCTTTTTATGTATTTGTTTAAAAAGAAATTAGATTTTTGGTTTCTTAAACTTACATTATCAACTTTTTAAGCTCGACATACTGTAGACACATAATATTTAACGGATACTGTTACAATGGATACCTAGGTACCAAAGGTTACTAAACATTTTTTTAACCACTGTTATTTTGTCTCATGAATGTTTGCTATATGTGAAAAGTATATGCCTCAAAAGCAGTTACAAAAATTTTCACTTTTCAATGTACAACCAGAATCTTAGGATTAGATTAAACTCATTTACACTATCTTGCCCTTCTTTTATTACAAAATTGGTGATAAGTACATGAAACTATCATAAACGTTTGAAATTTATATTAAATAATCGTGTTTTTATTTATTTACAAAGATTTTTGATAAAAATACAAAACTCACAAAAATATCGACCATTTAAATAGAAGGCTTCTCATAATATATCAGATGATATAAATTCCAATATTACACAATAATTTTAAATATTCTATGGTAGTATCGTTTAATAACCAACAATTTTGTGCAAATAAATAAAAGAAACAGTAAATGCTTGAATTTGACATTCGATGATGTCAACTTTATAGATAGTAACAAAGAATTATGGAAGTCCGGCTCTGACCTACTATTCATTGCGCAAACTGCGCGGGGCCAATCTCCCTTTTCCCGCTGCCCTGCACGCCTGGACAATTTTGTTCTACAGTATTGGGCTTCCATACACTTTTAAACTTCCTTGGAGATTTCATCTTCTTCAAGTGATGGGTGGTTATCCCAGTCACTTCCATTGCAAACAATTCAAGCCAGTGAGCAATAAAGACCACTTTTTCTGCAGCCACATGCTGAACCGCATCCTGTTTTGCAGGAACAAAATATGATTTTTAAGACGTTTTTACGTGCTGCTGGTTGCGTCATTTTTACTGGTTTTAAATAATCGTCTTTTTGCCAACCCCATTCTGCAGGAGGGATTAGAGGCTCATGCACATTTTTTTTTGGAACCACTAAAAAATAATGCCTTACAACGAGTTTATTTAACAAAAACTATGTTTAGTAAATATGGAAGTATTAAGAAATAACATCTATTTTTTATTCATGCATTCACTGGATGTGATAATGCCTCCGCCTTTTATAATTAAGGTGAAAATAATTTTATTAAAATTCCTAATAATCATTATAAATTACGTGCATCAGCTGAAACTTTTATGGTTGAAAATCAGTGATAAAGTACTTTTCAGTGAAGGTATAAGTTGTATACTCACAAGATATGGGATTAAAACTGCCAAAAACCTGAATATACAAACGTTTCACAGCATTAGCTTTAAAAGATTAAAAGGCAAAACTTCATTCACTACCTTCGACAGAGGAAGCAGGGATAAGAAAATCAATTTTCCATTGCTGGACTTGTAAGTAGACTCTTTTGATATATTGTTTGGCACATATCAAAAGAGTCTACTTACAAGTCCAGCAATGGAAATTAATTTTCTTATCCCTTCTGCTGAATGAAGTTGGCAAAAAAAAGATTATTTCAAACCAGTAAAAATGATGCAACCAGCAGCACCCGAAAACATCTTAAAAATCATATTTTGCTCCTGCAAAACAGGATGCGGTCCAGTATGTGGCTGCAGAAAAATGTCCTATATTGCTCACCGGCTTGCAATGTTTGCAGTTGAAGTGACTGCGATAACCACCCACCACTTGAAGAAGAAGAAATCTCCGATACGCAAAATATAAATGAAAATTAAATTTTATATTTTTTGTATATGTGAGTAAAGCAAAAAATGTTTAATATTTAATAAAATATTTTGAAAATACTGATAAATGACTTTTTATAAACTTTTATTTATTTAAATTTTACCATATTTTCTTGAATATCTGATATCAATTATGTTTCTCAGAGTTGTTTAAATCCTAAAGAAATATATACATTTTTAATTTAGTTGTGTATATTGATTTTATGTCACAATTATATAAAAAATATCTTATAAGCAATTATTATGGTCCGTAGTAAAATCTCTGCTCTCAAAAATTGAACTTTACGATATCTTCGAAGTTATAAAAATAGGAAAAATTATTAAAAAACTTTTTTTGTAGGAAATTCATTTACCTACAAAAAAGATTCTGTGTAAAAACAAGGAAAAATATTTAAAAAGTCACAGTGATTAAAAAAAAATGTGTTATTTAAATATCATACGTATAGTTTAAACAATATAAATATTTGTTTGCACCCTTCAAAAGGTTTCTGATTTTGAATAAAATGGAAAAAAACTTATTTTTTAAAAATTATCAAATAGGAGCTGTTCGTGAGGATTTCCAAATTTTGGCAGTTTTATTTATTTATTGACGCTACTATAAGTAGTTTTAAATACTAATTCTATCTAGTCAAGCACGGATTAACGTATTTACACTAAAAATACGCATTTTGAGAACTTTCACGTGAGATTATGGGTAAAGGGAGAGTCAAGCCAAATCTTACGACATCTTACCAAGGGGGTAGGGGGAAGGTCAAAAATTTGCCAAAATCGCCTCATGTAATTGATAGACGCCTCCAATAACCTTAAAACTTTCTTGACAAGAATTTAAAAAATGCAGAAGTCTTGATTAAAAAAAGAGTATTTTTCTTAGAAAAGGTCACAATTATGGGTCTGATTTTAAACAATATACCAAGACAGAGTACGCCGCTGAATAGTTTATTATCACATTACCCGTTTATGTTTTGAACGCTTAATCTAATAATTATTAGTAATGATAATATAACCTTATAAATTATGTTGCAAAACAAAAACATTCAGTACCCGATGTGTGTATTTTAAAAGGATATTATAGTTGCCGGTTTATCTGTGATTATAGTGAGCATTGTTTACAGACCTGTTTCGGTTATTAAGTAAGTAAATAAGCGACCGCAAAGGTTATTTTAGTAACTTGTCACGGTTAGTTTTTATTCCTAGGTTTGTTTTTAATAATTTAGTTTGTTTACCTTAATGCAGGTCGGTTTTCATTTTTTTTGCAGTTTATTTTTTGGCAAAAGGCCTGCAAATTCGATTGTAATTGCTGGGTTACTTCTGTTTTTCTATCGTATTTGGTATCCTTACCTTATGCTTTACGTTGCTTTTACCCCTCGTAGTATTGTCTACTAAAAAATTAACATTGTTATTTGGGCAGCATGGGTGTGCAACTCAAAATGCGTAACGATTCAGGAGGCGAGAAAATTCCTAGAATTAGCAGCATTGTAGTGCGCACACTGGTGCTTTTTGAGAAGGACAAAGGGCCAACGGCCATGTTTTAGGACTTGCACGTCATTCTTCAAAGCCGAGAACTAGGAAAATTTTGCAAGGCTCTGGCATTCAAGCCATCTTTGTAGTGGATTTGTGCTGCAAATTTCCCAAAAAATCTTTCCCGATTTAAGTTACTCTTGGTTTTGTTGTGAATTTTGTTGATTTGCGTTGCCTTTTTGGCGCTGTTTCGGGAAAGAAATCTGCATTGCAGGACTTGCAGTTCGACGCCGCAGGGGATCACGTGTTAGTTGAAAATACCCCTTAACATCTTGGGGTTCTTCGGACGGGCCATTATTCTGCTGGGCCATTAATTAATTTTGAAACGGTTTTTGTTTTGGTCTGGAGGGGCCATCAATTTGGTAGAAGTTTTCTTGGGACGGGCCGTAGATAGTGACCAACTGTTAATGTGTTGTTTGTAGCTTTGGACACCATCCCTCTTCACGGTGTAGTGGCTGGCACACCTGCCATCACTTGGATTCAACAAAACAGGTAACATTAAAATTAACTTACTAACAATTTTTTTTTAACACTTTTCAAGAAGCAATTTAGGACTCTACCTTTTGAATTTTTACCATGTTGTTATAGATTATTTGCGGCCCTTTCTTCTTTTATTTTTTATTGTAATTTTTTTTTTTTTTGGTAAATCTTAATTTTCTTATTGGTTTTAAAATGGTGCACCTGGTCATAAAATTATTGTTAATTAAATAAGCGGTATTTATATATATTTTTATATTTTATATATTTTTTTTTGAAATTGTAGACTTACAGTTTTAATATTTATTCTTTTCATCAGAATAGGAAATTTAACAGTTATTAAGCGCATTCACCATTTCATTTTTATTAGATATATATATTTTTGTAAACTTTTAAATTATAAATTTAAATTTTGTAATTTCATAACCTAGCACATTCACCATTTTATTTTGATTATTTTTTTTGTGTAAACTTTAAATTACAAATTTATAATAAATTATATTAACTATTTGTTTTAGATATAGTGTTTTATTTGGCTCGCCTAGTGTCTCCTTTTTCTAATGTTAATATTGTTTAGTAAAATTTTTCTTATCTTTGAGTGGTAGTAAAGTTGAACGAGAGTTCCCAATTAAATCTTGGAAGGTCTCCGCTAGGCCTGGCACCAAAAGCAGTGGCGCTCCAGTTTAACTTCCCTACTCTCCGGCAAATAGCTATTATGGCATTTTTGCACGCTCTCTGCTACCTATACCTTCAGCTTTACTGTACCTTAGCTATTTATTTGTTATTAATTTTATTTAAAAAAAAATAAATAAATAAAAAATAATAATAATTTTTTTTAAAGGCTGCCAACGGCCAAATAAAATTTGGAAAAGTGTTTCTAGGCTAAAACACTTGGGCTAAAGCAATTGCGTGACAAACTTCAAATAGGTACTAGAGAAAATAATAGAAAATAATCTATAAGCGATATTTTTCTTTGTTAAAAAAAAAACAATAGGTAATTGTTTAACAAATATAAAAATATATCTGAAACAATATTTTTATTTAAATCATGTGCAAAAAGTTGATATTTGCTATTGTTTAAAGAAATCCTGTTAACTTTAAAATTGGTTGCATTTTGATATCCAATTGACCTAGTGACAATTTTAATATATCAAAAAAAGCTTCGTTACGAGTACTTTTAAACCGTATTTTCAGTATTTTTTTTATATAATTTATTGAATTTGCGGTTGGCACTAGGTTTTTTTGGTTTGGGATTCATGGAGATATTTAATTTGTTTCAAGTAAAAAAAAATCATAACTCCTTAACAATTGCGGTGAACGACTAAATATGCCGATTTTCATTTAAAAAAAAACATTTAAAAGATTGAGATCTCTAGTATACATAAAAAATGTTAAAGTTTCACATTTTGAACGCTATCCAATTGGCAAAATTGTTCATTTTTTTAAACGAACTTGAATTGCAAAATTTTTGTGCAAAAACTATTCCACCGAATTTAATCAAATTTGTCGAGATATTTTATCATAGCCTAATGTTTCTTTTTGCCCCAATATGGAAGTTCTCACAAAGAGTCCTAAAGAACCACGCAAGAAACTATGCTTTTTTCCTTCTTTTTTTTTTGTTTCTTGCTATTTTGCAATAGTGTAATGAATGTTGTGAAAATTGTACTTATGAAACTTTTTTTCTTAACAATTGTTCTCTACCACCAATACTTAGAGAGAAAAAGAGAAAAAAAGAGTTACATTTTGTATGTTTATTAAATGTTCCCTTATCTTTCTAAGAGGGAGCATATATCGTTTCTTGTCAACGAATTCTTGGATAGAAATAAAGTAAACAAACCTTGTTGGGCATTAATATATTCAAGGCAGGATAGTTTTTGTAAACACACTGCACCGGCAACATGGATTAAACACACTGAATAATATCACTCCGGAAATAATAACTTTTTCAATTTTTCTGTCATTGTTCCATAAATCACATTTTTATAAATTAGAGATTCGTTATTGTTAAAACATATTTTAAAAGCCACAAAACTATTTTTGTTAATAATCTGAAGTGAAAGACAGATATGTGATCCATTTTAGATGCTCAATTCGATTGCTGTTGATTAAATCAGTTTACAAAAAGTGTTATTGAAAAATACAACCTACTAGAAAGAGATGAAATGACATCGAAGTGCCGTACAACACCTGATTTAATATAATTTTTTATTAAACGCATATAGCAGCTGTCCAAATCAACCTATAATTAACATAAAAACCAATATTTATGAATAATTTTATTACATTTTCAAAATAATTTCCTGATTTTGATTTTTGAGATCTGGCAATTTGTTTACGTTCAAAAACAAACAGATCACTATACCAAACACGCTGCCTACAAATTGGCGTTATGTTAATTCCAGTCGTTGAGTTCGTTGGTTCTTATATACATCCTTTCGAAGGTTTTCCAGCAAAAACATGCCTGCCACCTTGTACATCCAACCAAAACAGGTAAGGCCTGGTCCTAAATATGAATAGTTAAATTTTGCAAATTAATACGTTAAAATTCTATATAATTCTTTGTTGTACAGAAAATATTGTTATAATTAATTGATACAGTTGTATCAATGAGGGGGCCATATCTAAAGTGTAACATACAAATTGAAATAAGAGCATTCATTCATAAAATTTAATTGTTCTGTTCTGGGTTTTGTCATGTCCTAAAAATATTTCGACATTAAAAACAACATTCCTATCCAAAAATATCTACCAGAAAGATGTGAACTTTGGGTGTTGAGAAAATTACTGCTGTAGATTTTTTATTTTGAATATAAAAATGGTTTTTAATTTTAAAATACATTTTATTTTTAATAGAAATAACCAACGTAGCTAATTAATTAAATTTTAAATTAAATAGTACTTTTAACGTAAACTTTAAACTACTAAAATACACTACTTGTAAAAGTTTTTTTTTTAATGGACTTGTGGCAAAATATAAGATTTTTAAGCCGCGCTCTTTTTCCCCTGCTTCGCATAAGGTGTTTTTAGTATTTTTTCTTGCCGATTACCTTTCAAAACAAATTTGTAAAAGTTTATTATAAGATTACTCTTACTGTTAATTTTTTGTTTTCGATTTCTGCGCTTTTCTTTCTTATTATAGTTGTAATGCTTTTACCTTTTTTTATAATGAATATTTCCATTGCTAGTCTAATCTTTAGTTATTTTTCCCCGAACTATTATCACAATTAAATAATTAAAGTAATTAAACGCTATTAAAAAAAATACAAATTACCTTACTGTGAAAATAAAATTCGAGTTTTAACTAATTAAAACAATCTTATAAACAGTTGATTATAGTACAAAAAATATTACTTATTTTAAAAATTCTACCGGGTGGTGCATCGCCAG
>JAHBCN010014695.1:0-22133 GCA_019359885.1 Listronotus oregonensis
GTTTGGGTTTTTGGGGGGTTTTTTTACATGATTTATGATCGATTCATTAAATGCTGAATATTTTGAAAATAAAAGCATTACAATTACTCAATTACCCAACTTAAGGACTAGAATTGACGCAATGCCAGTTGGTAGACAGGGTGTTTGGTAAAGTGATCTGTTTTTTTTTCTTTTGGAAAAACGTAAATAAATTGCCAGATCTCAAAAACCAAAATCAGGAAATAACCTTGAAAATGTAATAAAATTATTCAAAAATATTGGTTTTTGTGTTAATATAGGCAACATCGATTTAAATATAAACATTTATTAATTGACATTCCCCAACACCGGCAACAAGGTTGATTTGGACCTTTCTTAAAAAAATTTTCATTTTTTTTAAGGGTTTATTATTCAAAACACGTTCTGTTAACTGACTTGATCAACAGCAATCTAATTCAGCATCTAAAGTAAATGTCATATCTGTCTGTCACTTCAGATAATAACCAAAAATAGTTTTCCGGCTTTAAAAATAATTCTTAACAATAAAGAATCATCGATTTATAAAAATGTAATTTATGGTGCAATGTCATAAACATTGAAAAAGTTATTATTTCCGAAGTGATGTTATTCAGTGTGTTTAATCAATGTTGCCGGTGCAGTGTGTTTACAAGAACTATCCCTGCTTACCCTCCTGAATATATTAATGCCAAACAAGGTTTGTTTACTTTATTTCTATCCAAAAATTCGTTGCAATTACCTTTGAGGGTGCGTCTATTAAAGGCATTGTCTATGTAGCATTGTTTGGGAAATCTTTTAAATATAACAATAATCATACACTCAAACGATCTAAGGTTCATTCGTAACAAAAGTTTTGATGCTTGGATTCAGTGTTAAATTTAAAGGTGCTGGAGGAAGGTCTGCAGATTTTCCCAGTACCATTGTTACCAACATGTAGATTGCCCACACAAGTAGACAACCTAGAACTACGTTCTTGAGTACATCCAAGTAGTATAACCTAAAAATAAAAATATAATTAGAATCGTGCACAGACCAATTTTTTAAAGCCCCACCCTGCTCGGACCGGTTGCTATAAAAATTTTATAAAACCGACCGTAAAATAAAATTTAGGCTCCGATTTAAAGGCGTAAAATTGCACTTTTACGCTCTAGGGCGAAACAGTAACAAAAATGCCCGCACTTATAAATTTATAAAACAACAATAAAATAAAATAAGGCCTTAATTTTTGGTAAAGCAACAATTTATTTATTAAACGTTATGTTAAAATAGGCTGATTACAATTTGAAACAGTCTGGATTTTTGCTTATAATTTAAATTTAAAAACCACTTTTTGACAACTTTGTTGACACTACACCAACTTGACTTAAGCTTAATAGTAACATCAGCAACAAAAATAAAGAAAAAATAACTACAGAAAAGGCTTAGTCATTAATTACAGTCGTACAAAAATATTGTTTGCACCTCTGGCTTAAAGCACTTTTCCGCCCTCAGCTAATCGTTGCTTATAGCAGCGGGCGTAAAAGTACTATTTTACGCCCTTGCACAAAAATAACTATTGGCCTGGCCTGTGCAGCCTGAGAAGCCCGCACGGTCGAGAGGACCGCCCGTCTTCTAAGTCCTACTTATAGAAATCGAAAGTTGTGGGTAAAAAGCGAAAGCCATTTTTCTAGAATAGCACAAGTAAACGTATGCGCAATACGCCAATATTTTAAAATAAAGGCGCTTTATCTGGCGCGTACGCCAAAACATATTAATTAGACGGAAGTAGTTTTATTACAAGCAAATATTTTTACAATTAATTTAATTTGCATTCTAGATCCAAAAATATTTTTTTCTCTTCTAAACTCCATCAGTAGACCCTCTGTGTATGTTTATTTGGTACTACCTTATATCGGTGATAAATGAATTTTTATCTCTAAATTCAATTTTGTACCGCACAATCATATACCTTTGTTTATCAACAATGGATGAAGATAAGAACTAACCACAACGCAAAGCAAATTCTGAACCTATAAATTAGGATTTAGGAAATTTTTAGGCATTTTAAAACATTTTCTAGAAAAATTAACACACACCTGACATAGACACAAATGACACGTTGGTAAATTTTGATATTGTCAGTTTATTTACAAATGTTTCTGTCATTAAAACATTAAATATTGTTAAAAATAAATTTGAAAATGATGTCCAACTTGGAAAAACAAATAACATAATTTTTTTTTTGAATTTCTTTTTGCATAAAAACAACATACTTCCAATAAACACTGACTTTATAAAAAAAAACTTTTGGCATGGCATGGGTTCCCTTTATCCCTTTTAAGTAATATTTTTTAAAATTTGAATCCAATTTTGTACAAAATTATTTATAAACCTTTAGTTTGGTGGAATATAAAGAGATTTTTATTTTTAATATGACGAACATGGTCTATATAATTTTTTTTAAAAAACTTTAAAAGAACCCACAATTTCTTTTAAAAAAAACAAAATAAACTTTCCCAAAAAAAAAAGATTTTTTTTAAATTTAAAAACCCACCCCTTTTTAAAAAATTTTTAAAAAAAAATTTTTTAAATTTTAAAAAAATTTTTTATAAAACAAAAAAAATTAAAAAATTTTTTAAAAATTTTTTTTTAAAATTTTCCGATTTTATAAACAAATGCTTTTTTTAAAATTTTTTTAAAAAATTTTAAAAAAAAAAAAACCTATTACAAATCTTTTTTACCATATTTCCTGGCTTAAAATAAAATTAACGAATAGGTTAAAAATTTTAAATTCATATCTTTAAAACAAAAAAACTATTAGACCTCAAAGAACAAAAACAAAACCATTTAACATAAACGAAAACAAAAAAATTTATTTTTTAAAATCACTTGTGAATGTAATAAATTTTATAAGGGAAACTTCCGACCATTAGCCAAAGGCATTAAAGAACATAGAACTTACATTAAAAAACATAATTCCAAAACAAAAAAATGTCAACAAATTTGATAAGAACCACATAATAAACTGGAATGCTTCTAGCATTTTGCCAAGGAAACTTGTTCAAAAAAAAAAATAAAAAAAAGGAAAGTGCATTTATTTTATTAATTAAGATAAATAAAATTTCATCAATATCTTAATTTAAATAATACATGGTTTTTCCCCCAAGGAATTTAAAAGGGTAGGAAGCCAAATGCTATGGCCCATTCGATCAAAAAATGTCCAGCCCAGTATGAAAATAACTGTCGAGTTGGCCCCCCGATCGCGCAACAACAAAATCCCGAAAAATTTTTAAGTGTTGCCTACTTAAGCTAAAGTCAGTGTGAAGTTAAAACATATAATTTTTGAGACCGGAGTACCGTTTTTTGGTTGATAAAACCTTCTTATTTTAGTGATTAGTGTTTATTAAATTGTGACTTTAATTTTGTGTTTATTGTTTGTTACTTATAATATCGTAACAAAATGACTAGAGGTTGTATGGTTTTGTCTTGCAAATCCAAGGGTAACCCCTTTTTTTTAACTTTAAAATTTTTTTATATTTAAATTAGGTGCTTCTTATAAGACGTAACGTTAGGTAACCGAATAAATAATAATATATCAATTATGAATAAAAAAAAATAAAACATGGAAAAAAGTGAGAAAAGTAAGGAATCAACTATCTTTTAGATGATTTCCACAATGTTTTTTTTCTGTGGTTTTAAAAAAATAAATAAGGTTTACATTTAGGTACTTTTATTTCATTTAATAATTTATACCTTTTTTAAAAAGGTCAAAAAATTATTAGGGCAGACCAGGCAAATTTTAATATAAAGGGCCCCTAATTGAATGAAAGGAAAAAATTTGGTGGGTTTTTTGGGGGCTGATTACAAATCTATAAAAAAATTCGGCAATTTTTTGTTTTCGGATATTCATCATCAAAAAAAAAACAAACTAACCTTATTTACACTATTTCCTTTTTTTTTTCAAAAAATTTTGATTTTTACACTAAATTGGCACACAAATTTCAAAACCCCTTTTTTAAAAATTTTTTTTTGATTATTTTACACCTTTTTTACATTTTATTTTTAAGCAAATATGGCTGCTGCCTTTAAACTTAAAAGTTCGCAATTTAAGGAAAAAAAAAGATGTAAAATAAATAAAAATAAAGGGTTTTTTAAAATTTTTTAAAATTTGTGCCACTTTTAAAAAAATCAAAATTGTTACAAAAAAAAAGGGGGGAAATAAAAAATGGGTTTTTAACCTTTAAAATGGCCGAAAAAAGGGAAAAAATATTTTTCAGATTTGTATTAAGCGAAAAAACCCTGTATACCAAATTTGATCAAAATCAAGGGAGGCAACTTTCGAACAATACCATTTGTTTAAAAATAAATTAGTTTTTGGTTTCTTAATTTTGCATTATCAATTTTTTGCTGACATACTGTACACACATAATTTTTAACGGATACTGTTACAAGGGGTACTCAGGTACCAAAGGTTATAAACATTTTTAACCACTGTTATTCTGTCTCATCATGTTTGTTATTACTGAAAAGTAAATGCCAAAAAGCAGTTATAAAAATTTTCACTTTTTAATGTACAACCAGAAAATTAGGTTAGATTAAACTCATTTACACTATCTTGCCCTTTTTTATCACAAAATTGGTGATAAGTACATAAACTATCATACAATGTTTGAAATTTATTTTAAAAAAAAGTGTTTTTATTTATTTTAAAATTTTTGGTTAAAAATTCAAAAATTCCCTTTAAATAGAAGGAATAAAAAGGGGCCCCCCTATTCTTTCCATATTATATCAGATGATATAAAATCTAATATTACACAATAATTTTAAATATTCTATAGTAGTATCCTTTAATAACCCCAAAAATTTTGTGCAAAAAAAAAAAAAAAACAGTAAATTTTGGGAAATTTTACATTTGATGATGCAAATTTTATAGATAGTAACAAAGAATTTAAAACCGGCCCCCGACCTACTATTCATTGCGAAAAACCCGGGGTAACCCCCCATTCCCGCTGCCCTGCACGCCTGGACAATTTTGTTCTACAGTATTGGGCTTCCATATACCTTTAAACTACCTTGGGTTACCCATGCATGATGCTAAAGTAAATTTAGGTAACCTTAAAATCAATTAACACACCATACCACCTTATTTGTCTTTTGGAATATTATAAATATACCAGTCAAATAAACGAATGTCATTTATGACAAAACGTCATAAAAAGTATAAAGCTTTCAGAATTTTTAAAAGCAAAAATTTCTTAACACTTTTAACAGTTTAATTTTTTCTTTTAATTTCATCTTGACAACGGTAGCCGACTTGCCATCGAAACGTTGATTGGTGTTTTTGATTTTTGGGGGGTTTTTTTTTTTTTTTTTTTTTTTGTTGTAGGCGATATGCAAGTTCATAGGGGTCAATAGGCCTGAACAGGCTCAGCTCGCTATACCCGGGACCTTGACCGAAGTGGTTCCATTTTCTAGAAAATTTTAAGGCGAGTACTCCCAAAGAAAACATATCAAAACATGAATTCGCCACAATACTATACAACATATTAACAAATTTGAAAATTTGAAATTAAAGTGACCACTAGGGCTGCGTTCACAAATATTACAGAATACATATTTCTTAAATTTTTGTTATAGAGGTTGTTGGTTATATTTTTTAATGCAATTAAGCCAATGGGTTGCAGTATATGATACTGGCATACAACCAACCCCCTTTAGCCAACTTTTGTGATTTATTAAAAATAAAATTTAATTTACTTTACCTCTTCATTACTTTTCTGGCATGAGGAAGAGTCTCTGGTTCTTCATGAACACAATATTTTCTTGCTCCCAAAATATACGTTTTCAAATATTCGTCTATAACGATTTGTCCTCTGTCCAGGTAAAACGTGTCCTGATCCTTTTTGCTGAGTGTGTCGTGCAACTTGAAAAGTTTGTCGTTGCTGAAGTGCCATGGTCTGGTCGTGTAGTATTGGAGAACACTAAGGCCATTTTGGATTCTTTTTGAGTCTTTACCAAGCTGTAAATGTGATTTTGATTAAAATAATAATTTTGACAGCGTCAATAATTCACACTAATTATTTTTGACAAAGTGAACCCAGCGCTTTATAGCCCAAACCTTTTCTGTTTTTTGCTGAAAAATCTTCGTAAGGATGTGTATAGTTAGAATCGAGATACATTTCCTTTCAGAAAGGTGCAGAACATTTGGTGAATATGAAGAGTGTAAAAAAATCAAAAACAAATCTTTTTTTATTGTATTGGTCGGTAGAAAAGAATTGTGGACAAAAAAAGTTTTCTTATTAAATTTGTTACAAGACAAAATTAATTTAAAATCGAAAAATTTATTATGCTTGTTGCAAAAAAGCAATAATTTAACAATAAATGCTAAAAAAAGTATATTTTCTGTGGGATTTTTTGGATTCTTTGGATTTTTCCGAGGACCTCCATAATTGGTCAAAAAAAAACATTATACTATGGTAAAATATCACATTTAATTTAGTAAACTTCCGTTAATTAGTTTTTACATACTAATTTTTGCAAACCAATTTTATTTAAAAAAAATTAACAATTTTGCAAATAGTACAGGAAATAAAGCATTTTGGCTCGGAATTTTTTCATCCTACATGGATTTACCTGAAATTTTTACAGAAGGTAGGGAATAGCCCAAGGATCAAAGTTTATATCATGCCTAGGAGTGCTTTTATCCTGGGGGTGGTTGCCACCTCATCTTGGGGGTGGAAATTTTTTATTACATTTTAATCACAGAAATTGATGAAGAAAGTAATTCTAAACGAAGAATGTTTTGTATATTTTTTTCGTAAAACGAATATTTTTCGAATTATTCGCGATTGAAAGTAACAGTTTTTCGACGAAAAAATCGACGATTTTAATGAGTTTTTTGCGAATAACTCTAAAAATATGCAGCTTATCAAAAAAACTGTAAATAGCAAAATTAAAGCTCTTATAAAAGCAAAAAAAAACTTAATTTTTTATAATTTCTAGTAAAAAAGCTCTTTTTTCAAAATAATTTCAAAAGTCCTGGAAATACAAAAAAAAGCTTGGGTACCGAATTGTAGCTTCTTTAATTATAAACATTTTTCTTTTATATCGATTTTCTGTACAATAAATATTTGGCGAGATATGACCGTTTAAAGCCTATAGGGCTGTAACGAGTGTTTAGCGAACAACAGAGAGACCAAGCATCTACTTATTAGACAAATATCATTGCCTTGTGGTAAGATATAAATATCCTACTTTCGATGCCGTACTGAAATCGCATTCAGCAGAGTCGACACCGGGTTTTACCGGAGTGGGTAAATATGTTGTTAAGAACTGGAAAAAATTCCCTACTGTCTCGGTATGTACGAAATACGTAACTCCGTTTTAAGACAGTTAAAATAGATAACCTGTTATTGACAAGTCCTGTAAGGCAGGCGAAACGCGTCTAGGGAGAGAGTGTCATAGTGAACAGCAAAGAGAACAGGTTATCTATTTTAACTGTCTTAAAACGGAGTTACGTATTTCGTACATACCGAGACAGTAGGGAATTTTTTCCAGTTCTTAACAACATATTTACCCACTCCGGTAAAACCCGGTGTCGACTCTGCTGAATGCATTTCAGTCCGGCATTGAAAGTAAGATATTTATATCTTACCACAAGGCAATGATATTTGTCTAATAAGTAGATGCTTGGTCTCTCTGTTGTTCGCTAAACACTCGTTACAGCCCTATTGACAAGTCCTGTAAGGCAGGCGAAACGCGTCTAGGGAGAGAGTGTCATAGTGAACAGCAGAGTGAACAGCAAAGAGAACAGGTTATCTATTTTAACTGTCTTAAAACGGAGTTACGTATTTCGTACATACCGAGACAGTAGGGAATTTTTTCCAGTTCTTAACAACATATTTACCCACTCCGGTAAAACCCGGTGTCGACTCTGCTGAATGCGATTTCAGTACGGCATCGAAAGTAGGATATTTATATCTTACCACAAGGCAATGATATTTGTCTAATAAGTAGATGCTTGGTCTCTCTGTTGTTCGCTAAACACTCGTTACAGCCCTATTGACAAGTCCTGTAAGGCAGGCGAAACGCGTCTAGGGAGAGAGTGTCATAGTGAACAGCAAAGAGAACAGGTTATCTATTTTAACTGTCTTAAAACGGAGTTACGTATTTCGTACATACCGAGACAGTAGGGAATTTTTTCCAGTTCTTAACATATATATATATATATATATATATATATATATATATATATATATATATATATATATATATATATATATATATATATATATATATATATATATATATATATATATATATATATATATATATATATATATATATATGTTTATAAAATTGCAATATTGTAAGGGGTGATTTTTAAGAATTAAAAATTTGCAAAACAATGAAATTCGTAATATTTCAGGCAGTAATATTGTTAATTCTAAAATTAAATCGCTATGAAAAATTAATCATTTTTTGGGCTAAATATTTTTTTTCCTTTTTTGATTTTTATGGATGAATATTCTAAAATTGTATTTCAAAGCAATACACAATCATTATTTAACTAATCCAAACCAAATTTTACCCATCTTTAAAATGTTATTTTATAAGTTTTGACATTTAGGGGTAGTTTTCACTTTCAAAAATAAACAGCTCCCATAGGAAATGATTTAGAATTTTAAGTAGAGGGTAAGATGAGCCTAATTCCCAATTTTTATGCAAATCGATGCAGGACAAAAAAATTGCGAGGTTTTGCCATTTTTGAGCTTCATTTCCGCGACTAAATGTAATATCAAATCATTTTAATTTGTCAAAAACTATTTTTTGCAAATCTTATAAAGGGTGGTTGTATAAGGGTTAAATTATTGTAGTTTAATATTTATTATACCGTAAAGTATTAAAATATTTTTTTCCACGATAAAAGCGTCATTAAATAATCTTAAGATGAAAAACCAATTTTTTTTGGAATTTAGTTATTAAGGGTAATTTTTAAGGGTTAAACGTTATAAATATAATGTAAATTATAACTCACAAAATAAAAAATATATTAATTCTGCTTATTTAGCTATGATTTTATTTTACATAGTGTCTATTTCCATGTTTTTTTTTTTAATTTGTTTGCATAAGGGGTAGTTTTTACCCCCTATAAATAAAAAGCACACTTAAGGCATATATAAACTTTAATCCAGAGGATGAAAGCAACTTAATTCCAAATTTTCATAAAAATTTAAACTGTACAAAAAAACCGGAGGTCAAACACCTTTTTCCTCCCCACACACTGTACCAAAATTAAGAAGAGTCCAGAAAAAATATTGACATTTGATTTTACATATATTAGAGATCACAAGTTTTTAAATGTTTTTTTTTATAAAAATGAGGCCATTTGGAAATCCTTAGCAAGTAGTTAATTTTATAAAAAATTTTTGCTTCTAAACAAATTGAGTATCTCCACGAATAAAATTCAACAATATTAAAACCTTTAAAAAACTGCAAATGACGTTATTAAATGTATTTGTAAATTACCTTTTTTGAATCCAACAAGAAATTTGTATAAACCAAAGGGTGACTGCTGAAACGCTTTAAGCATTTATATAAATTCAAATATAAAATTAACAGTCACATATAGTCATAATACTAGACAGACAGATTTTTGACAAACTATTTAAACAAAAAGTAATTCTAGCAAAAGGTCACTTTAACATAACGGTATTTTAATATACAGGGTGAGTCCTAAATTAAGGCTTTTTTTAACTGCGTATAAAACTCGTTAAAATAAGCAACTTTTTAATTTTTTTTTCAAAAACGCAAAAATAACAAAGCTACATAAATTTATTTGAAAACGCGTCTAGTGCGGGCCTGGGAATAAAAAGATGGATTATTTCTTACTTACGTTTACGACGCGAGGGTTAATTTTAATTTTAAATCATTATCAAATCGCGAAAATGGCACAATCCAAAAACAATAAATACGTGAATATGTTTCTTATTTATTGGGAGTGTCGTTAATCTGCGACCGCTGCTTCGATATTGTACGCGCGACGGTTTCCCTTGCGGGCTCATTCTAGACCCATGTACTCGGGTGATTGCAAGTCAGGTCGGTTGAAGTCAAAAAAAAGTGTGGACAACATTGCGGGAAAATTACGTTCAACGTGTCCAAGCACTACCGCCAAAAAACTTTCTGGGCGATGACAACTAACTTAAGACAGAACCGTATTCGAAATACAAAATGAAATTAAGTTCCTTATTTTACAGTAATTTGGATAAAGTTATTTAAAAAAGTTATTTATTTTAATGAGTTCTATATACAGTTAAAAAAAAACGTTAACTTAGGAATCACCCTGTATATCAACAGGCAAAAAAAAAATAAAAACAGTAAACATATTTAAATTAAAAAAATAAATCTCAAATAATATTTTTTGGGAAAATAATTATTATGACAATAAAATAAATTATTAAATCACGTATTGTATTAAATACTCACAAGGGCTTGTTGTTTGTTATATACATGAGAAAATCAACTAAATAAGCAGGGACGACATGCAGGAAAAATGCAGCTATAGCGTGCGCTATGTAAGTCTTCTTAATGTCTCCTCCAGGATACCATAAACATACGCTGAATGGATAATCGTAATAATGTTTCCTTCCTATCTCCAAAGCTTCTTTCCAACTAACTGCGAATCTCTACAAAGCAAAATTTTGTTCAATAAACTTATATGTTATTAATTTACGGCGAGGCAAACCAAAATGCTAATCTATCAACTCAAATTTACAGTGACAGATTTTCACGGAGGTTACATTAACTTAGGACAACCATAGTGCAGGTGTACTAAAGAGTTTTGAAAATGGGATGTGTGCAAGCGAGAAATCCAAATAGAGGACCGGAGGATACATAACTGTGAAAATCCTGGTACGAGGCACATACCTCAGCTCAAATGACCTTACAAGAAAATCTACTTTATCCCTACCACCACCAACGTGTGCAGGCTTTACTACCTGTATTTTTAATGGGGCTAAATTAATTAGGCAGTGAAGAAGAGTGGTAAAAGTACGCGAAAACTGGGTTAGTCAAAGTGAGGCTTGTGTAGAAACCAGAGGACGATATTTTGGGCAACTTATTTAATCTAAAAAGTAGCTTTTTCTTTTTTTATATTATTAGCGATTTTCTATTCTTCAAGCAAAATGAAAAAGTGCTGTTTTGAAACATAATAATTTCTGTTCTTAATATGTATATTTATCCTAATTTTATGGTAAATACAATTATTTTTTAAACCCAAATAAAAACCCCAAAGTAGAAGAAAAAAAAGGAAATTTTTCCGTAGGGGGGGCTGGTGCATAAGAGTTGCGGCGTTGCATACGTTCTGCAGCTCTTATGCACCAACCATTGTAAATAAACTTCTCTTTAAAAGAAGTGTAAATATGCAAAATCTTGCACGTTTGACGTTCGACTCGATGCAATGAAGCAGGCGCAGTGTTGGCAAATTTTTTAAACTTTAAAAAGCCTTATTTCAAAACCAATAAACTTTGAACTCATGTGTTTTCGTTTTTTTTTACTTTTTGAGCTCCACTTTCGTCTTTTAAAATCTTGAGCATTATACTTTTTACTGTATATATATATATATATATATATATATATATATATATATATATATATATATATATATATATATATATATATATATAAGAGGAGAGTAGTCGCGACTGACTAGTTAAGAAAAATATCAAAACCAGAGTAGTGGGGATGCAGTCTTTTGAATTGTTGAAAAGGATTGGTGGCCTGGATTTAGTAATGAAAACCCTTTTCTGTTTTGTCAAGCTTTCGAGAGTTTATTATTTTCTCCCTTCCTCAGGACTAACTAAAAGTAAAGTTTTTTACAATTAGAAAACTAACCTAAAAACTTTAAAAAGATTGAACTCACCAAAGTGGGTTGCTATGTGAAAACAAGTAGTATCCATGCGGATAATCAAGATTTATCTCCATATTTGTCTTGCGAACTACATCTTTAAGGAAAAATTAAATTAAAACTTAAAAGAAAACCGATATGGGAACACGCGGAAAAACGCGATTAAAAGTTCTGACAGAACGTTTAAATTGTCTGAATGGATCAGCGACATTCGTAACTAGAAAACTTCGATTCAGAAAAGGATGCGAGATTAATAACGTGTGAAAGAAAGAGACATATCTTGTTTATTTCTACAGCGCAGGATCTATATAATAATTTAGCAACAACTGTTCATCGAATCTTGTGCATTACCTGACTTAGTAAATTAATTTTATATTATTTTTATTTTTAAGTAATTACTGTTAAATGTATGCAAAGACATGTGGAAAACAGTGAAACACCTAGCGCCTCCTGCCATTTTATTTTATTGGTGGTTAGACTTTTTTGGTCTATGACTTTTAATTTTAGAAGAAAATAGGTATGAAAATGACTTCACAGAGGAAAAGGAGAGGAAACACTGTCTCCCAAATGTCCAGGAAACAAATAATTGATTATTAAAAGGCCGCATCACTTCCCACAAAAGTGATTGTAGGCGAGGAGTTCATTTATGTGCCTTAGCGGAGCACGTTTTGGATGATGATCACCAAATTGACTGGGAGCATGCTGAGATCTTAGAAAATGTCAATTCATATTACAAAAGACTATTCCTCGAAATGGTCCATATAAACCAATCCAACGTTCTTAGTAAAAAAAAGTGACATCTCAGATATCAGCACGGTTTACAGTTATTTATTACGGTTAGAACAAGAAAAATATCGTAGCTTAATTGACTGTCCAGCTCCTGACGACTAATTCTTTCTAAGAATCTCAATAATTTGTTTCCTGGACATTTGGGAGACAGTGTTTCCTCTCCTTTTCCTCTGTGAAGTCATTTTCATACCTATTTACTTCTAAAATTAAAAGTCATAGACCAAAAAAGTCTAACCACCAATAAAATAAAATGGCAGGAGGCGCTAGGTGTTTCACTGTTTTCCACATGTCTTTGCATACATTTAACAGTAATTACTTAAAAATAAAAATAATATAAAATTAATTTACTAAGTCAGGTAATGCACAAGATTCGATGAACAGTTGTTGCTAAATTATTATATAGATCCTGCGCTGTAGAAATAAATAAGATATGTCTCTTTCTTTTTACACGTTATTAATCTCGCATCCTTTTCTGAATCGAAGTTTTTCTAGTTACGATTGTCGCTGATCCATTCAGACAATTTAAACGTTCTGTCAGAACTTTTAACCGCGTTTTTCCGAGTGTTCCCATATCGGTTTTCTTTTATTTTAATTTAATTTTCCTTAAAGATGTAGTTCCAAGACAAATATGGAGATAAATCTTGATTATCCGCATGGATACTACTTGTTTTCACATGCAACCCACTTTGGTGGTTCAATCTTTTTAAAGTTTTAGGTTAGTTTTCTAATTGTAAAAAACTTTACGTTTAGTTAGTCCTGAGAAAGGGAGAAAATAATAAACTCTCAAAGCTTGACAAAACAGATAAGGGTTTTCTTACTAAATCCAGGCCACCAATCCCTTTTCAAAAAAAAAAAATAATTAAAAAATTATATATTATTTTAAAATATATATATATATATATATATATATATATATATATATATATATATATATATATATATATATATATTATATATATATATATATATATATATATATATATATATATATATATATATATATATATATATATATATATATATATATATATTTATATATATATATATATATATATATATATATATATATATATAGGATGATTCAAAATCGATAACGAAACTTAATTAGGTGATTCTACATGATGGTAGTGTCTCATATAATTTTTTCCAAAGTGTCAAATTTAAACATTTGAATTATTAGGTTTATTGTAAATAAGCCACTAAATTTTTTAAGGCGATTTACGTGTAAAGGTTGGATTTAGCAAGTTAAATGAAGAACACCTTTTTAAGGCCTTGCATCAGTCTTTGAGTAAAACATACTAAAAACTAGTATAGCTGTCAAAAATAAAAAATTATGACAAAAAACCATTTTCAATGTAGGTAAAGTGCCCTCTAGCGGCACACAATCAATGTAAATTGTTACTAAAATGATGAAGCGCAATCGACCCAGTCTACGTTTCAAATATTAATGAATTCGGTTTTTTCGTAAGCAAACAATTTAAAAAACAAAAAATAAAAAATTGAACTTTGTCGGCTTGTAACTAGAAAACAAATGACATTTTGAAAAAAAATTATATGACCACCATTATTTTGTCATGTAGAATCACCCTCTTAAGTTTCGTGATCGATTTTTGAATCATCCTGTATATGCATGATTTTTTATACGTTAATATTTCTCATAATTAACGTTCGTCGAACAAAATACTGTTTGACAATTCCTATAAACCTACCGGATTAACTGTCACATTATAAACTTCAACTTTATTTTGCCTAGGTTCATTTCCATGTTTATATGCGATAATTATCAAGCTATTTACGCTGATATCTACTGGAACAACATCAGCAACAAATTCTCCATTGCAATGCATGGTCCTTATAACACCCTTTCCTGCTCCTACAAGGATACCAGTTGGACCGTTAAGGTTATCCACCCATCCTGGTAGGGGTTCTTTCCACGCTGCTGTAACTAAAATAATAAAATAAAACATTTAGATATTTAAATAATTACTTAAAAGTAAGTTGGGTACATAGTTGACACCAATCTAACCAATCAGGTTAAACTTAAACCATCAAAAAATGGGATATACACGCAAGGAAGTTGGAAGGTTTATGGAAGCCCATTGCTGTAGATTAATCTTGTCCACGCAAGCAAGTGGGGATAGCAAAAAAGACCCTAGAGAGTTTGCGCAATGAATAGTACGGACAGATCCGAACTTAAAATTCTTTGTAAGCATGTATAAAGTTAACATCATCAAATGTCAAATTCAAACTAACTGCACTTTCACTGTTTTTCCCATTTTTTGCACAACATTTTTGGTTTTTAAACGAAACTATTACAGAATATTTAGAATTATTTAATATAATAATTATTTCATTTACTTTGCTGCGTTTTATTGTGTAATATTAGATTTTATATCATTTGTCTTAATATGGAAAGAATAGATGGCGCCACTGCACAGCCTTCTGTTTAGATGGTTGATATTTCTGAGAGTTTTCTATTTTACCAAAAATCTTGATAAAATAAATAAAAACACGACTATTTTTTATTAATATCAAACCTTGTATGATAATTTGGTGTTCTTATTACCAATTTTGTGATAAAAGAAGGGTAAGATAGTGAAAATGAGTTTAATCAAAGACAATACTACTACGAATAAATGGTTCATTTAAATGGGGCGTTTTGAATCAGTTCGAAGATATCAATGCTTCCGTAAATGCGAATAAAATTAAGTCGGTAACCCCTGCCCGAGCGAAACAAACCGTGCGACATTGCCAATGTCTGTCGCTTGTACCTTATTCGGAACACGAAGTAGCGAAAGCGGGCGGCTAAACGGATTGAGTTTTTTCTAGTCGCGTTTCATCACGCCAATAGTAAAGGCCTGCCGGCAACACTGTTTAACTTCGTTCAAGGATAGCGCGAAAATCTCTCGATGGACATCGGCTCGCGTTAGCCAAAGTCCATTAGGGGTATCAAAAATATAGCATTGAATGGTTCATCTTATCCGTAGTAGTATTTTCTTTGGTTTAATTTAAGTATTATATTTAAGGATCGATATCGGAAAAACAAAACGTTGTTAAGTTTTTTTGTACGTTATTTAAGTAATTTAAAGACGATTTGATGACAATGAAAAGAAACAGCTGACCAAACTGCCGAACAAATTTCATACCCCTATTATTAAAAATTTGGTTTATTAATAAGTATAAAAATGCTGTTAGGGTAACTACAGTTTTTTACCATTATTTTGCATTTTTATAACAAAACGTAATAAGTATTAAAAAGCGATTAGAATTTTCTAACTTTTTAAATCAAAATTTTCTTAAAATTTATTTTTAATTTATATTTTTTTCATTTAAGGTTATCTTGACAACGGTGGCCGATTTGCCACCGAAACGTAGATAGTTCATTTAAGGTCTTTTATTTTTTTGATGAGTTTTTTCTTTCTTGTGTTATTCGATCCGCAAGGGGTTAATAGGACTGAGCAGGCTTAGTTCGCTATACAACGGGGCCAGGACCGAAGTGGTCCCATTTTTAGAAATTGTCCAGGCGAGTAACCCAACGAAAACTTATTAAAAGTAAATTATGATTTTTAAAAATAAAATAAAGAAATTTAAAATAAGTAAAGAATAATATGATAATTTTTCGACTTACCTATAGATGGCCTAGCGATGATTATAGGTAACCTAGATTCATATTCAGATACTAACTGTTCAGTCAAACATTTGGTGTAAGCGTAAGTATTTGGTGAATTGGCTAACAATTTCGGAGTAAGCATCTTTAGAGAATCTGCATCCATCCACTTGACAAGTTCTAATATTTGTCTAAAAAAAATGTTTTTATATAAATATATATATATATATATATATATATATATATATATATATATATATATATATATATATATATATATATATATATATATATATATATATATATATATATATGCAGTATGTCTTATATTTAGCTACAAGTATTGCTATCCCGTTTTATACAAGATGAGAAATGTCTAAATAAAATAAATGTTGGAGGATTTAATGCTGATTCTACCTTTGTTTTAATTTTGACATGTTTTAGATATGGCATTATTAGGAAGTATCCTAAAACAAAAATAGAAAAATATGGGATATACCAAAGACCAAAATATATATATATATATATATATATATACATATATATATATATATATATATATATATATATATATATATATATATATATATATATATATTTTAATAACACGTTTTCAAATCAAACAATAAAATGTCTCACAAGTTCGGTACGAATATTATCAACGTTTTTTCGAACAACAGACCTTTGAGAAACTTAATTTAGTATACTGTTCGTCAATTTGGAAAACTAAAAGTGTTAAAAGAAAAACAAGAAGATTGCCTACAAATCAAGATTCGATTTCCGCCCAATAGCCCCGATTTAAAGATTCTTGATCTTTTTTAAAATTTTACTTAAAAAAATAAAATTTATGATAAAACGCCAGAAAAATAAACATGAAAGGGAAAAAAAATTGAAAATAAAATTATGTTACTCAGTAGGATCGTTTAAATTTTTAAGCGTTAAACCCCCGTAAGTTGGAAAAAAAATTTTCAATTGCAAAAAAATTGAAAATTACGTTAAAAATTTTTTTTTTTTATTTTTTTCAAGTTCATTGAAAATTTTTTTTTTTTTCAATGCAATGCTAATTTTAACTATTAATTAATTTTTAAAAAAGCTTAAATTTTTCAAAACAGCGAAATGTCAGAAAATTTATATTTTTAAAAAGAGGATTAAAGCCCTTTTTTTAAATAATTAGTTATCGCTGTAAGTGGTTTTTACCAAATATAAATGAAACCCCCCAAACCCCCCTAGGACGACCTAGACCTTAGTATGCATTTCAAAAAGTACTTTTTAAAATACCCAAAAAAATTGTTTGGCTTAACCACAAAATTTTTTTAGTTTTTTACCTGGGTTTTGAGGTGGGGATACAGCTTTTTTTCCCTTTTTTTGATCACAATGGCAATATGAGGTTGAAGTATGTAAAAAAAATTTTAAATTTTTTTTAAATCTACAAAAGTCCAGATTTTAAGAGTTCCACCAAAAAAAAATATTGTTTACAAATACCTCATATAATTAAAAAGCTTTTTCTTGTGTCATTTGGTTTTGTTTTATTTAAAACGCGTTTTAAGACAGTATTTTTAAGATAATTTGATTATACTGATTTCTTGCTTCAATGCATGCCTGTGATTTTCAGAACTAAAATTTAAAAAAAAATGTGGTTGGATATTTTAAATCGGGTTTTGTTGGGGAATTTAGAAAACCAAGGTTTGTCCCCCAAGGGGGGAAGAGTAGGTGGAAAAAAAATTTTTAAGACCATTTCAATCAGCTAAGTATAGTGCCATACATGCCTGGCAGCATGCATTCAGTTACCTCAAAATGTGAGAGTATAATAAGCCAACCCATGTCAAAGGGGGCCGGGGGTTTTTTATGATGTTTGGTAGAGTTCTAAGTTGGAAGTAAAAAAAGATCTAGGTGGTTTAAATTACGAGTTAGAACCCTGGGGAACAGGTGGGTTCCAAAAGTTTGGAACATTAAATTAAAATTTCAAAGGTTTGCTGTTTTTTCCCCGGGTCAGTTTTTTAGACCCCAGCCAGTTCTTTTGGGAAAAAAATAAAATCACCAACCACGATTCTTTGGATAAGGGCAAAAAGGTAGTGTTAATCTTTATTAAAAAAACAAAGAACTTGGTGTGGGGGAATTTCGGATCTACTTGATTCGGGAAATGGAAGCAAAAAAAAAATGTTGGGGGGTGTCCCCAACCCCATGGGGGCAAAAAAAAGGAATAACTTGGGAAAATGAGGTGGTTGGTTGTTGGTTTTTGATTTTTTTGGGTTTTTGGGGTTTTTTTTTAGAAAAAAAATGGGGTTTAGATTTAAGGTAATGAAAAAAAAGTAAATATTAAATTACTCACTATATTTTGGAAATTAAACTTTTTTATATGCCCCCTCCCCCCCAAAACCCCGTAGTTTACCCCCCCAAACTGGTCTTTGGGGTGCCATTGTTAATTTTTAAACTTCAGGATAAAAAAAAAAAATGAGAAGCGGGCGAAGGAAAAATTTACTTTCCACCCAGAACTTGAAACGTGTTAAAAATTCACGAACCCTTGGTCAAGTGGGGTGTACCGACTCAGGTAAAAAAAAACCTTGTCACCACCTACTGTGTTCAATTTGTTTACCTTTTAAAAAGGTATCAAATAAAAAAAAAGTTAAATCCTTACCAGTGTTTAATAATACTGCACTCTTCAAGGGTTGATCAAATCTTACATTGGCAGCCATGTGAAAGACAGTGGTGACATTTTTTTTTAATTCGAATCTGTCGATCAGAAAAAAATTTTAAAAAAGGATATGAAACATCGCCCTTAGACACTTTAATTTGTTAAATTTCTCCGTTTGGATACTTTATTTTATCAAAACCTAAAAAAGAAAAGTGGATATATTCTATAAAAAACCCCTTTAAAAGGGATTAAAAAAATTTTAATATAAGGTTTGCAAATTATATAATAAAGAAATTTTAAAACTTTTGTTATTAAAAAATAGATTTCAAAATTTTAGTTTGGGCTGGACTAGGGGCCCCTGTGGCATTAAAGGAAATGAGTAGCGAATAACTAGAAAAAAAACAACATTGTCAAACGTTTTTTCTGAAAATTTTTTGCCATTTTTTTTTTTTTTTTTTATTTTAAAAAAACGGGAAATTTAATAATTGGGAGGATCTTTTTAAAAAATTAAAAAAAGGGGTATTACTATAAAATTTTTTTTCAAATATCCGGAAAAACCCTTTGGGTTTTCCATGAAAGTAATAAAAGTTTTTTTTAAAAAAAATTTTCGCAAGAAGCCACCATGGACTTTATCCCCCTTACAAGGAAAAAAGGACTTATAAATAATGAACATTTTGGGGTTTGACATAGATCATCATATACTGGGTTGGGTCTTTTTGGTAACCAAATTAACACTTATTAGATGTTTTAACGGAAGAATTAAAAAAATTATTTAATATTAAAAACAATATTTTATCAAAAATTAGTCTTTATAAGGCGTTGTATAATTTTTTTAAAAACCCAAAAAAAACGTTAAAAAAAATAAAAGACGAAAAAAAAAAAATTTCAAAAAATCAAAAAAGGAAAAAAATTAAAAATAAAAAATAAAAGGGAAAAAAAAACTAACAAGAAAACATAAAAGTTAACAAAGAAACAAGCAAAAAATAATAAATAAATATTATACATTTTGTTTTAACACAAAGCCAATACGACAAACGCGATATTTTTTTAAAATTATTTTTTGTTTACGTACGGGGCTATTTAAAAAATCATCCAACCGCTGGGCAGAACTTCTTCCCTTTTTACTTCTTATGATGATGTATATTGTCGAAACGTCGGGGCAGCATCGTAATAATTTCTCCACCAGGACTTTTCCCATAAAGCCTGTAGCTCCTGTGATAAAAATGTTTGGCCAGCATACCACTGGGCGATGTCTGAAGGTATATCCATTATGGAAATTACTTTCTGAAAAAAGTTACGTAAGTTTTACTATTTATTTTAAGTATAACCATTATAATAGTAGGAGAGCCGGTGAACAATTTTAAGTATGTTCTTAAGGCACTCTTGGAAGGGGCCCCAAACAAAAAAGTAAAGGTCTGGCTGATTTTTTTTAGCCAGGCATTGACTTTTATGTTTAGGAGTCGTTTAAGGAACAATACACAAATTTTTAAAAAAATCTAAAAAAAATTTGTCCACCAACTAGGGGACGAAAGAGCTGGTGAACGTTTTAGGGTTGTTAAGGCAAGTTTGTACTATAAATACAGGACCGGCATAACTGCCAGTCACTTATAGCGTATACGAGGTAGGTGCGAATAACCAGCTATAGCATAAGAAAGGGGTTTATAAACTGTCAAAAAAAAGATCGACCATTTAATTTTTAGACCCATTTTCAAACCTCTGTAATTTTTTAAAAAATTTAATTTTTTTTTAATATCTAAAACGAAGTTTAAAACCGCGTTTCTTCTACTTTAAGCCGTTTTGCATTTAGTTTTAGTAAGATTAATATTATCAATGTACAAGGTGATCAATAGAGTGCTGCAAAAAAAAAAAAATTCGTTTTATCCCATTTCAATGGTAATTTTTTTGGTCGTTAAAAATTTGGGGTTTTTACCAAGGTCATATCAATATCCAGACGTTTATGCCAGTTTTTGAATTAAGGACCTCTGGCTTGCGCCCTTTTTAAACCAAAAATTTTTGGGAATCAATTTTTAAAAAGCTATAACTGGAAAATGGATTGCCCCCTTTCAACGAGTGTTCATATTCGGAATGCTCAATTATGCAGTTTTTTTTTTTCTAAGCACTTTTCGATAGGTTATAATTTTATGAGTATACGGGGTCAAAAAACCAAAACAGCGCAAAAAAACTAAATATAGGGTAAATTATTGAACGCCAAAGGGAAATATTATGTGTGTTTTGTTTTAAAAATGGCCAAGTTGAAGTTTGTGTCAATATCTCGGGGAAGATTCTACCGTCAATCGATTGATGCTGTTTAATGCCTGTAAACTTATTCAGCAAAAATTCGTCGTTATTATGGCATTAGGTCTGAATGATAGGAATTCCAACAACGTCTTATTTTTTAAAATTTTTTTAAAATAAATTAGGGGGTTTGGTGTTGTACACCATGAATAAAACGGAGTGATCAACAAAGGCTTTCAAATTTATTATGGTATCCATAATTACCGCAACATTAGGTACAGTACGGCCTTGTTTGCGCAACATATTTTTTATTAAAAAGAAATTAAACTTGTTATTCTTTTAAACCTTTTTTTACATTTCGGTGTCCAAAAACTTATCGCACTTTTTTTTAACTGAAGCAGTTTCCCCTTTTAAGGGTCAAATTACCCTACAAAAAAAAAAAATATTTACTCAAAAATTTAATTTATCTATACAACTTAAACAGCATAAATCGATTAACGGTAGAAATCGTTTCGAGATATTGACACAAACTTAACTTGGCCATTTTTAAAACAAAACACACACTAATATTATGTTCCCTTTGGGTTTAAAAGTACCCTATATTTAGGATATCTAAATCAATACGATTTGGGGGTTTGTTTTCCCCTATACTCATAAAATTATAACCTATCGAAAACTGCTTGAAATAAAAAAAATACATGAAATGGGCTTTCCCCAAAATTACACACTCGTTGACATCGGTCAATCCATTTTCCAGTTATGCTTTTTTTAAAAATTGATTATCAAAAAATTTACGTTTAGAAGTGTGTCGCAAGCCAGAGGTCCTCAATTCAAAAAAAGGCATAAACGTCTAGAGATATTGATATGACCTTTTGGACCAACCCACATTATAACGACCAAAAAAATTACCACTGAAATGGGATACACTCGAATTTTTTTTTTTGCAGCACTCTATTGATCACCCGTACATCGATAATATTCATCTTACT
>JAHBCN010014696.1:0-22218 GCA_019359885.1 Listronotus oregonensis
AATTTAACAAAATCACAAATTTTTACTTATTCTTCACATCTAAACGACTCTTAATGCTTTTATTTGTTTGTCATAGGTCATGGTCAAAATTTTTAAAAAAAATCGATTTTGGCAATTTTGAAATAAAATGACAATTGAACTGGTTAAAAATAATTTTTAGGGTGGATCGGGTGCTTTTTTTTTTTTTTTATCTTGGGACAATCCACGGGGCCGATGCCTAATACTAATACCGGGGGTGTCTTCAGTGTGGTGAGAGGGATTTGTTCACACGGGTTAAATTTTGGAGATTGGGGGGAGGGAAAAATTCTGCGGGCCGGGTTTCCCAATCTTGACTTCTGGGATGAAGGGAACAAAGAAAGCGGAAGTTCGGGGGCCTCTTTAACTGAACTGTAAAGGTGCATAAAAGTTTACTGTTCTCTGTTGGGAGCTGCCAGAGAAGGAATTATACTGGCAATTCCTCCGAGCAGAAGCCGTGAAAAAAAAAGCGACAATCCCTACAGCTCGACGGTGGGCAAGAAGGGAAGCCTTTCTGTGAGCGTTGGATTTAATAAGATGAACGGCTCTTTTTGAATAGTCCAAATGCTAAGGTTGTAGGGAACGCCATTCCCCAGACGAGAAAATATTCTAAAGAGGGTCTGATTTGGGATACATACATTGTGTACAGATTGGAAAAAAAAAAATATTTTCTGGCTCGGAAGAGGAACCCAATCTTTTTGAAGCTGCCAAAGCTATGGATGAAATGTGTTTTTTCAGTTGAGGTTATTCTAAAAAGTAACGCGACAAGATTAAACACTCTTTGTTCTGCAGAATTTGGGCCCGCTCATATTAAGGGATGAGCATTTGCAGACTTTTTCGCGACAGCGAACTGACTTTTTTCGGGATTAAACTGAACAAGTTTTTTGGCCCCCCAATCCAAATAAGTTTAAGGTCTTGAAAAAAAATATCTGCATTCCCCTGCGCTTGTTTTTGAAATCAGAATTACAGGGGGCAAAAAATAAATACTAGGTGGGGGGTACTACCCTCAGCAAAACTATGAATGGGGGTTGATTGTGGAAGAGAAAAGATCGTTAATGTGTAGAAGAAACAGCGTGGGGCCCAGCACTGAGCCCTGGGCACCCCAGCTTTAAATTTTGGGGGAAATGGAGGAATGACCATCTACACTAACGATATAGTCGATTAAAAAGGAAAACTGGAGAACCAAGAAAAAAACTTAGGGGGAAGACCGTCAGAAGGAAGTTTTTTAAAGAAGCCCATCATGCCAGACCTGATCGAAACTTTGGATATGTCTAGAGCAACGATCTGGCATTCTCCAAGAAATTTAAGGGACTTTTTCCAGTTGTGTGAGAAAAAGGAAAAAATCAGCTGGGATCTACGTGACGGAATCCATATTGTCTATCATGTAAATCTTATGTTTTCCAGATACTTTAAGATTTGGGAGTTAATGAATTTTTCATATTTTGCAAACAACTAAAAGAAGAGATATAGGTCTATAGTTAGAAGGAGACTTTTGGACCCTTTTCTTGGGGACAGGTTGCACACGTGCAGTTTTTAACTCTCGGGGAAAAGCCGTGTCGAAAGGATTCGAAAGAGGCGGTTAAGATGGGTGCATGTTTAAAATATATAATTTAAGGTTTTTTTCGGTTAAACCGAAATGAAAAATTGGTTTTATTTAGTGATAAAAAGAGTGCCCTTATGACAGGTACATCACCTAAATTTCCAAAAAAATTTAAAAAAAAATTATGGACTGTTACATATCCGAGGTGTCAACCAGTATAATATATAACATCAAAAATGACGATTTTTCTACACAACTCATTTTTCTTCATTATCAATAGCCTGCTTACTAATACAGAAATGAAACTTTCATACAAACTTTCAGCCCCCATTTGAGGGGAGAGTCCTAAAATCCTTTCTCAGATGACGTCTCCTATTTTTCTGGGTAAAGTTCAATTTTAAATGATCTTTTAGCTATATATACCACGCCACACTTGTTAATGATATTATTGAGTGTGGGTATTTTTTTATAAAAGCGCACCGAGTTACTTTCTTTATTGTGAACCTCTAAGCTGTTTAAGATGTTTATGCAGATAAATTAAGTAGGAGTGTTTAGTTTTAAATGTTGTCGTAAAGCAAAATATTTTTTACGAATTATCTTTCCGGATACAGCACTACTTGGAAATTTTACAATACACGGATACCTATATTAATAAAATAATTAATTTGCATTACACCCTATGTATAGAAACACTGCATTAATCTTAGGGTTATTGTTTTTCTGAAATTTCATTAAATAGGATGCTATTGTAAAATATGCCATAGCCAGTTCCAGTTTGGTTAGTTAATTAATTATTAATTGTCATTTCAAAGGATGGTGTTTAATGAACAGATAAACACAGAAACCGCAATAGAAGTCGGCTGATCAGGTGGCTGTCAGACGCAGCTGTGTGGGAGGAGAGGAAAAAGTAGCCGAACGTGTAACATGGAACAGAATAGGGACGATAGACAAAAAAGTATCATTTTTTAGGCTTATACAAATAATTTTCACGACTAAAAGTTAATTAAAATTATGAGACGTTTTTACTTTGACCAACTTAAGTTAGATAATAAATGGCTTTAAGTAGGCATCATTATAAGTTAGACCAGTCTTTCTCAAAGTGGGCGACAACGCCCCCTTGTGGGCGCTGGAGGCCTAGAGGGGGGCGGTAAGGGACCTAGAAAAAATTGGGGGCGCTAATGTGATTTTGGGAGGCGATGGGTGATTCTTAACTTTAGCTTCTTTATATTTTAAAATTCACTGAAATTAAAATCCTTCTACTCTACTACAATATCCATTATTAGTTCATATTTTTATCCTATTTTATTGTATAAATATAAACTAAAAATATATTAAATATTTTATATTTTTAATGCGTTCACAACGCAATTTATGTCTTATATTTAGTTTGGTATCAAACACTGAAAGATATTCGGGTCTTAAGGGCGCGGTGAGGGCCCCCCCCTCCGAAAACAATTTTAAAAAAATTTTATATATTGTTGCGGGCCCAACAAGCCGCCAACGCGGGGTTTTTTTATGTAACTAATCCGTAAAAATAAAAAAAAAAAATTAAAATTAGAAGGGTTTAATTATAATTTACGTTTGGCGAAAAAATACTGTACGATTTATTTTGCAATCCTGATTTTTTCCGTCAACGTTCGTCGGTCCGTGTTTGCGGAGTGCAGGTACCCAAATACACAGCCGCGGCTCCGACCTCCGGCGACTGACGTGACTAGGGTGTGTCGTTCGCGAACGACGTTTAAAAAAACGAATCGTGCACTGATTCAATAAATTTAAATTTCCCTTTTTTTAAAAAAAATTAAATATTGCTTGAGCCACTTGCTCGATCGCTCTGCGATGAAAAACGAACATACTTTGGTGATTGTTTGTTCAAAAGGGTCATTTAATTTAGAATCGGACTTGAACTGGAAAATTGGGTAATTTGGTTTTTTATGACGGCAAATCGGTCATTTTTTCTACGACCTGGCAAGTGGCGAGGGTCGTTATATTTCGATTTTGCTCCATTACCAGAGGTTATAGGCAAACAATTTATGGTTTGTCGGTTCGAGTCAGTTTGGCTATATACCTATTGGCAATTAAAATAACTTTTTTTTTATTTGTTTTAGCTATTCTTTTGAACAAAGACTTAATGTGGAGGTACATTTGTAGGTATTATAAATTCTAGTTTTTAAAAGTTATATTCCAAATATATTTTTTAAAATAATATTTATACCAAAATGAAATAGATGTAAATAATTTTTTTTTTGAGATAACTACACATTTTTGTGAAATTAAAAACCGCCCGAGTCCGACCGGCATCATAAAAAAAATAAATGGGTTTTTGCAAAAAAAAATTTCAAGTAATGAATTAAATGAATCGATTCAGTAAAAAAATCAAACTTCAACCTCTAGACGTGACGTTCCGCCGCATGCACGCATCGCACTCGCTCGCATTCCCGCCACTCCGCCCGCTACACCGATACTCTTAATATTGTAAAGTTGTATTATTATTGCTCAATGTTGATTATTGTTAATTTTGAATAAAAGATACTCTTAATTTTGTAAAGTTGCATTATTAGTGCTCTTTCTAATAAGAAAAGTCTCGTTTATAATAAAGGTTTAATTAAAGTCCAGGCGAGACTAATATGTTATTGAGATTTTTAAGGTAAAAAAAAATGGGGGGCGCTACAAAATAACTGATTTTCAAAGTGGGCGTTAGACGAAATAAGTTTGGAAACCTCTGAGTTAGACCAAAGTATTGGCATTTTTTAATGTCACTGTTAATTTTTTAGGACAAAAATAATATAACTTTTTTTATAAATATTGTTTATATATTGACAAAATGTATCTATTTTTTTAAGTTTTAATTTTAAAAATAAAAAAGTTAAAACGGTAAATTTTCAAAAAATATATTTTTAAAAAACACAGCAGTTACAGGCTTACTATACAAAATTTTTGCTGTTAAATGCAGACAAACTAAGATTTAATTTTACACAATTTTATATTTTATGAAATATTAATTTTAGTTTTAAATTGGCTTAAATAAATTTTTTAGATGAAAAAATTAACAATACAGCAAGTTAACCACATATCTTAAAATGCTAATCTAAAAATTACCATTTTTAAAACAGAAAGATGTGTAAAACCTACAAACCTGTATATCAGTTTACCATGAGGTCGTTATCAGCATTGCTTTTGTAGTAATTTTGCAAAAATTAAAAATTTAAATATTTAACTTTTTAATAAAAATTAAAGCGATTTAATTTATTTTAAACAATTCGGTTTTTATTTCATCCCATTTAATTGAAATTTGGTATAGGGAGGTTCTGGAGCGTTGATCACGAATGTAAAATCAATGCTGGGGTAAGTACTCACCAACTTTATTTTACTTAACATTAATAATATTCTTTTATTTTGTGGACAATGGTACTATTTTTATCATTAGGTTAGCCGAAACCATAAAGCCTAATAGGTACCGAGTTCCGGTGCTTAGATTGACCTTTTTTTTTCAGATACTTAACCGTTCAGTCCGGTCAAAAATGCATTTTAAAAAAAAAATATTTCCTATTTAGTTTTTTTTGGGGCAATTTTAATCCTTTAAAAACAAACTTTTTTTCATTTAAAGTTACATCATCTAGGTGAGAAAAATTGTGTGGCGTATATAGATAAATATATTTTTGTCATTTATTATTAGCTCAGAAAGTTTACTGTCCGTTCAGAAATTATTAATAATAATTATGTTTTTTATGTCCTAAGAGATAACAAATAATAATTTAGAAATATATCATAATTTTTACATTCGTCTATACACTTTTAATCTCAAAAAATAAAAATAATCTTTTAGTATTTTTTATTTAACAAACTTAATAACAATTAACAATTATTATAATTAATCATAAATAATGAACAAACGTCTGCTTACAAATAAAATATTGATCTTTTAAAGTTTCTGTAGAAATTTCTTTAATTAACGTCTTAAAACAAATAAAGTTTGATATCTTTTATAAATAATATCTGGCAAACCAAAATATTGTTCTAATAGATAATTTATATATTTTATTCATCTTTTCAAGAAAATTAAAATAATCAATTTAGGTAATTGTCTCGAATTCTTACTCAAATTAGAAAAAATTTCGCAACGTTTTTTTCTAGATTTCCATCATCAAAGTTCAAAATCAAATTAACCTCATTTTCACTATATTTCCCCTCCTTTTTTACACAATTTATCATTTTTATTCTAAATTCTAACATAATATGCCATAAACACCTATTAAAAATATTTTTTATCTTTATTTTACACCGTTTTTCCATGAAATTGCGAAGCTTGACTTTCAAGAAGGGCATGTTTGCTAAATAATTCCCTAGTGTAAACATGGTTGCGGCGTTTGAAGGTGAAATTTGCAATTAAATGGTAAAATGATATAAAATAAATATAAACACAGGGTTTTAAAAGGTCTTTATAAAATATTGTGTGTCAATTTAGCGTAAAATTAAAAATTATGTGCAAAAAGAAGGAGAAATAGTGTAAATGAGGTTAGTTTGATTTTCAACTTTGATAATGAATATCTCCAAAACGAAACGTTGTCGATTTTTTTTGGGATTCGTGATCAGCGCTCCAAAAAACCCCTGTGTACCAAATTTGGTCAAAATGGAGTGAGCCTTTCAGGATAACCAACTTTGTCTTATTGTTGCATTTTCATATACCTACTGTACATGAATAAATTGTGTCTCAAATTATATTTTTAATATATGTTATAATTTGGGTTTTTGGGTCTTTTGCTTGGAAGACATACTGAAAGCGTATACTGGTATAATTTTATCCCATTCTTCTTTATATTTGCAATCGTTGTTGGGCACAATTTTGTTGCATCTGCGGCCCGCTGAATAACATTCTCATTTTGAAGTGCGATTTACAAACCAAGATATTTAAAATTATTATCTACGATTGTTCATTATACCTATTATATCTTTTTCTCGGCATTATTTATAAGATTTAAAATGACTTTAGACAACAAGCTGACACACCAATGTTGTTGATTGACAGTGACGGATACTTTACATAACCAAAAGTATAAAAAATGAATAATTATCGGACACACATATTTTTTTCAAAAGTTTGTTGCCACCGCTGTTTGGAATATACTAAACTAAGATAAACAAAAATGACGTCATTACAAATGGATATAATTCCGACTATACTAATGCAGACATATCTTTTACAGGACACTAAATTAGTATTTAATAGGGGCGTCAAAAATCTGGTCAGTACCAATATTACCCCAAAAACCAATTTAAAGCCACTAAGAAATTATCCGATACGTATGAGCGACAAAATGCTGCCAAATAAAAAGTGATTACACCTTTTACACGTTACTTGCTAAAATGAATACAATCAGGCTAAACACCTTTCATGTTCAAATACAGTTCTGGTCTGGTCTGGGAAATGGTGTCAATAAATAAGAAGAGTCTTTAACTGTATTATTGACCTCATTTTTACAAAAAAGCTTTCTCTTCTTGCCTACTCACGACCCGTCCCTCTTTTGTAGGTATTTTTATGGCTTCTGTTGCAAATAATTAGCCCGTATAAATCCTCTTTTAGCAGCACATAACTAAGCGGTATGAAATGTTACTTTTTGCATTTTTTATGATTCATTTTATTTTTAAAACCCATTTGGAAAATCTTTAATTTGTCCTCTACATCACCCCAATATTATTTAGATTGTTAACCTGCAGCAGCGGTCTTTTTTCGCCTACATCCTTTAAGGCCGTTGCCGGGTAAGAATGGAAAATCGGTCTTTGTTTGATTTGGCTGATTTTTACCCCAAAGTGCGCTTTTTAAGTGACATTGAAACTTGCCAAATTTCAGTTTCAAAATATTAAAAGATACTAAGAAATATATTATTTTGAATTTTCATTTAAAAAATTCTGTTGCAAATTGCATGGTGTTAAAATATGTAATCGAGATACTTAAAGACCACCTACAAGATTTTTTAATTTTTTTTTACAGGACATATGGGTAATAATGGTAAAATAATTTGAAAATATAGAAAATTAACCTAACTTTGAGGGCAATCACTCTTTTTTATGATATATTCCTATACAACCTTTGACATTTATATTGTATTTGTATTTCATCATAAAATTTCATTCTTTATAAAGTTGTTCCATGGTCCTGATTATATTGTCAGCAGTTAGTTTTATTAACAGTTAAAGGATATACAGGCGTTTTACCAAGAATCAAAAAAATCTTACCTATATAGTTAGGGCCTCTAATTCGAATGTTTATATTTTTAAGCCTATCCAACACATCGCTTACTTTGATTATTTGGAGAATTTTAAATTACCTTTGTATGGTATGTATTTTTACCATTTAAAAACAAAAAAAAATTAAATACGAGATCATGACTTGGTATTTAGGCATAACTTTTAATTGTAAATAAATTTTCTACCTAATATTTTCGTATAATTTTTTTTTAAATAAGGATACTTTACTCTTATGTCCTTTTAAATTTTTTGACTTATCCCTGTATATTCTTTCACATTTATCAAACCTCACTGCTACATATAGATATATAGAGATCGAACGCTGTAAGAACAACACCGATACGTCACGGTCTCATATGGCAAACTGATATAAAATAAAAAGGTTCGGTGTTGTTCTAACAGCGTTCCCATCTCCACGTGTCAAAGGGTAAACGGGGCCGTATTTGCCCTTGGCCAGCTTAACATTTGTGCCCCTTCCACGCACCGGAAGATTTGGGGAGTATGGAAAGCCCAAAAAAACGAGGAATCGGGGGAAAAATTTTTCAAAAAAATTCAAAATTAAATTCCCAAAATTGTAGGGTTTAATTTCTTTTCATCAGAAAATTTCGTTTTTTTTAAATACCAATTATGTGGTAAAACAACTGTTTGTATCTGACTGAAAGAAATGGAATGGACTATGTTATTAACTATACATCCTTATTTGCAGATCATTAAATTTAGGATAAATTTTCTCTACAATAAAATCGTAGTTACAAACATACTGTGCATAGCAGGCCTACTAAAATGTAAACATTTATAATTTAATAAATTATGCAACAAAATATTTGATTAAACTTATATTCCCTTGTTTTACATAAACTATTTAAAAAATCTTTGGTATTAAACATTAGATTTCAAACATATATAATAATTTAAATTTATATCATAAATAAAACTAATATTTTTAATAAAAAGTTTTAAAAATTTTTTTTTAAATTTTTTTCTATTTTTTTAAAATTATGATAATGTAAGTATTGGAGAAAAAATTTGGGACCCGGGGTTTGAAAGCGGATTCGAATCTAATCTTATTACTGCTCTTACTTGTAGGTGCCACTAAACGTCTTTTTACTATTTTAAAAATTTAGGGTACGGCCTTGTATTATTTTTTTTAAGTAAATTAAATAATTGTTTTGTCATTTTTACGTAAAAAAAGGTATACTTGTAAAAGTTGATAAAAAAAAAGTTTTCAAATTTTTTGTTTTAAAAATTAAAATAAAATTAAACAAAATATATATTTAAACAATGTGTTTAATTTTCAATAAAATCATTGTTTTTAAATTATGTTTGAAAATATAAGCTAGGTTTTATTTTTTTTTTATCAAATACTAAATTTAGTCAAAAATTTTAAAACCCTGTATTTGGGAAAAAAAAAATTTTTAAACCCCCATATTTGTATGATTTTTTATCTTTATTTTTGAACTAGCTACGTAAATAAAGTATTTATACTATAGTATATAAAATTTATTAAAATTTTCCTTATGAATCACCTATATATATATATATATATATATATATATATATATATATATATATATATATATATATATATATATATATATATATATATATATATATATATATATATATATATATATATATATATATATATATATATATATATATATATATATATAAAAATATATTTTTAAATTTTAAATTATTTTTTTATTAAATTTTTTTTATATGCATCTTTTATTTGGGGGGGCCTTTTTTTTAAAATTTTTTGATTTTTTTTAAATTAACGGACTAGCCGTAGGCGGCAGACCAGCAGGGTATATTTGAATAATATTTTTTTTTCAAATTGTCGATTTCAAGCGCCTTTTTTGGTCTTAATTTTATGTCGCCGGACCCAGTATCTGGCAACATTGTAAAAAAGATATTGTAGTAAATCTTTGAAATTTAAATTTTTTAGCCTTATAAAAGAATTGTTTAACCCCCAGCGTCCACAATTTTTTTTTTTTGGGACAGTCCAGAAGGCTGATGCCTAATACAATCCGTGGGTGCCTTAAGTGTGGGAGGGGAGTTTGTTCACACGGGACTTAAATATTTGGAGTTTGGGGAAAGGAATTTGTTTGTATATTTTTTAACATGTGTTAGGGGGGTTAAAAGGTGGTAATTTTTGATTTAAAAAAAAGAAAATTTTAAAGGGGTTATACTCATACATAAATAACTGTATATTTATTTTTAAAATGGATTGTAACAAAAACTTATTTTTTTTTTTATTTAAGTATTAATATCTAATACCCATAGTTTTACTTTTACAATTCAATTATTACAAAAAATCCGAGAAAAGGGGGTCTAGTTTTGTAAAATACTATTACTTCTTTAGGGATTAGTAAAAATAAAATTTTTTTATGTTTTCTCCCTAGATCTTTTTAGAAAAGGATCATTTTTTCGGAAAAAAAAGGTCGGGAAATCGAATCTCTGTTTTATTTTTCAGTTTTTTCCCCCCCAAAAAAATTTTTTTTAATAATTTAAAGTTCATAATAATGATTAATTAAAATTTCGAAAAAACCCCAATAGTTATGTTTCTTATACTAAAAAAAACCCCAAACTTTTAAATTTAGATCGTGGTTGTCTAAATTATTGATATAACTATAGAATTTTAAAAAAACCTCTCAAAAAGTTTCTTTAAAAAATTTTTTCAGAAATTTACTAGCTAGGATCAAAGTATAAAATAATGCAATTAAACTATATAAAGGTCAAAAATTGTTCAAGAATAGCAAAAAAAATAAATAATCTCTGGTATACTTTTATTTGGTTTTTTCACAGCTTGCTTTAGGTTAAACTTTTTTTTCCCTTTAAAAAAAAAGTTAAATTTTTTTTCCCAAATTTAAGATGTTTCTTTTGTTTTAATTTTTCCTTTAAAAATTTGCTTTCGTTTCTCATCAAACGTCCCAAAAAAAATTTTCCTTAAACCCCAGGATCCTTTAGATTGGAGGGGTAATATCAATCCTTTCAAAAATTGCTTCCCTTTTATACTTTAAAACTTTTTTCGAATTTTTTAAAAAACGAAAATTTTAAAATCAAAAATCAAATAATTTTCCCCAAAATTTAACGGTACATTACCAAAAGTTTTTGCGTTTTTTTTAAAGATTTTGTTTTTGGTTGCATATCTAAGGCTAACTTTATAATTTGAACTTTTATTAGGTCGTACAAAAAAAAGTATAAAAAATTTTTTTCATAAACAAAAAAATTTTGTTTTAATAACTTTTAACGTAAATGTTTCAAATATTTGAAATAAGAAGTAATACCTGATAACAAAATGTTTCTTTACCTACAAAAAATACCTAACAAAGCTGTCAATTTACCCCCCACTGAATATCTATTTGGTAAATTTGACATCTTAAAAAATATATAAAAAAAAAGGGGGGGTCACCGTTTGGTAGAAAATATCTTTTAGAACTATTCCCAAATTTTTTTTTTTTCCGTTTTTATTCTACAGAGCGAAAAAAAAATTTCTTTTTTTTTTAAAATTTTTAAAAACGACGATTTCAAAAATATTTTTTTTTTTTTTAATTATTGGGCTTATTTAGTCTATTCCAAAAAACAGGTATCTTGGTTTTTTTATATTCTGCGTTTTCAGGATATTATTTTTTTAACACAAATTAATTTTTTAATATTCTCTTTCTGTATTTAACGGTTTATAGCGAAGGGGTTTAATTTTTTTTAGATGATTTTAATTTTTTTAATTGTCCTTTAAATAATCACCAAAAATTTTATTTCGAAATAATATTAACGCGTCAGTATCGCTGCCAAATCATTAAATTTTATTTCGGTAAATAATCACTTCTTAACCTTTCCGTAAGCGCTACATATTCTGTATTCAAGATTAGATTTTTTTACAACTTTAAAAACAATAGACTTTTATCTCAATAATTAGCTTGGAATACACGTTAAAAATTTAAAGGTTAAAGTATTATTAACAAAAAAATATAACATACAAAAATTATGAGTAATAATTTCTTTTTGCCGAGCAGCTTATAGCAAATAACCAACCAAATTATAATTTAGCAAACAAGAAAAAGAAGAGTTTAATTTAAAAAACATTATAACATAAATAAAAATTATGCAATAAAAATTATTGTTATTAAATATCTCGTATATATCCAGCTAATAAGACTGGCTGTTTAGCCAAAAATGCAAAGTCAGGACATTTTAAACACATTCTATGTTGCTTCTTTGTTATAATTAGTAAAATAAAAAAAATAGCAGATATAAAAAATCTGAAAACTGGTTTTTTTGCAATGGACTACTAAATCACACCATATCATTAAAAAAATATTTTTTGTAGATTGTTGCTTTTTACAAGTGAACTCTCTTTACATCATCTAGAATACAAACAGAAAAAAACTTATTTAAAATTGAAATAGCTGCCTTTCTCCAAAAAAGTTTTTCAATAAAACACTGAAAACGGCATTTGTTTTTTTTTTTTTTTTTTGATAAAACCATTTGGAATTTACCAAAAAGTTGCAGTTAAATTGAGCAGAAGTTTAGTGTTTTTCTATTTTCGGTTTGAACCCAACAAGGACTTTTTAAAAAGATCCTTGCTTACTGTTTCTGGCCAAAACCCAAATAGGTTCCAAAACATCAACCACCTTCTTTTCCCAGGTTACGAACTCATTTTATCCTTAAGACCCCAAGGCGGCGTATATGCGTATGTTCGCAAAGGCCTGACGTCTGCTAGAGTTTCTAACCTCGAATCGGGTAGGCCTGACATTTTTTGACTTAAATAAGAGTAAAATGCCGATTAAGTAACGCTGGGCACGGTAAATAATTGGATGGGTGATCTTCAGTAAACATGTATAAGTCGCAATATCTGCATGTCTGTCATAAAGAAAAAAAAACGCAAAAAAGAGTTGTTTTATTATCTTTTTTTTTAAACAAGTAAATTGACCGCTTTTAATGAGTTATTAGTGCAAATTGTTAAAAAAAATTATCGATAGCGACAGATAACCAACTTATTGAATTTACCTACAAGTTTAAAACCTAAATTTTTAAAAAAATAGCAAAAAAAATAATTTTGTAATAAGTTTTCCTTTCGACCTACTAACACGATGAAAAAAAAACAATAACCACTAAAAAAGAGAAAAAAATTTTTTTAAATTTTTTAAAAATTTAAATTTTTTTTTTTTTTAATCGAAACCTTTTTAAAAAAAAAAGGGGCATCCCCTTTTTGAACGCTTGGATATAATGAATATGTAAAAAGAGCATTCATAAAAGACGTCGCCAGGGTAGCATAATGTACGGACGCCGTGTGATCTCAAAGTGTACAATATGATCTTTAAAAAGGACGTTTTGATGGTACTCGGATGTAAATATATATATATTATATATATATATATATATATATATATATATATATATATATATATATATATATATATATATATATATATATATATATATATATATATATATATATATATATATATATATATATATATATATATATATATATATATATATATATATATATATATATATTTATAAAAAAAATAAAATTTTTTTAAAAATTTATATATTTTAAATAAATAAAATATATTATAAAAAAATATTTTTTTATTATAAAATTTATTATTTAATTTTTAAAATAATTTTAAATTTATATTTTTAAAAAAATAAATTTAATTTTTATATTTTTATAATTTTAATAATATTTTTTGTTTATTACATAATTTTAACTTTACCGGGATTAGGGGTATATATGCACATTACATTACAACTAATAGATACTTAAAATTAATTATAACTTATACAACAATGTTTATCTAATACATATTTAGTCTGAATATTTTTGTTTCTTGTTTTTTGGTTGCTTTTTTGTTTTATTTATTTTTTTTTTGTTTTGTTTTTTTTTTTTTTTTTTTTAATTTTTTGTATTGCTTTAGTAATGTTTCTTCTCGTCTTTTACTATTTTTTTAAACTGTTATTTTTGCCTCGAACATAGAGGTAACTTTATAAAACATATATTAAAACATATATTAACACCATGCTATTCGCAACAATAGTTTTTGAGAATATTTTTAATGTAAAGTAAAAAAAGAATTCTTAGTAAATATCAATATTTCAAAACATAAAATTGACAAAATTTTAAAAACAAGAAAAAAATTTTTAAATGGGGGCAAAAAGGGGCCCCCTTAAAAAAACCCGGCTGCGGCCTTTAAATCTCGTGAATAAACTGCCTCTTATGTCACTTAAGTGTACCCATAGCTTTGAACTTTTGTGGACTTATTTGGAAAGTGAGATCTTTCCGGACTAAAACGAAAAAAAAAACCGTCAGGGAAGTAGGCTCTTCTCGAACGGTTCCAAAAAAACAATTAAAATATAAAAAAAAAACACGACCGAGGAGCAGATTATTGCTTTAAATCAATTTAAAATCCAATTTCTTTATAAATTGTATTTATTAACAAGTGTGTGTTATACGATTAAAATTATTCTTAACGCACTTTTATTCTTTTAAAAATACCACAAACTACACACTTACGTAATTCCAAAGTTAACTACGAGTATAATTGTTATAAAATGACTTTGAGTACATTTTTGCCAGTAATTACCATTTTTTTTTTTTTACATTTTTCGAAAGTTACAATCATTAATATATATTTTTTTATTTATTTAGCATCTTTTTTCTTTAACCTGGGTTGGAATTTCTATGCAAATTTATTTAAAGGGAACAGCAAAATGTCAAGCAGGTTTAATTAAAGTTAGCGCTGTGTTGGATAGGCCTTAAAGCTACCTCGATTGCCAAATCATTTTGTCCCTTCTTTAGTTTGTAAACTAATTTAAAATCTCATAGGGTAGGGTAACATTCTTTTGAGTGATTTCATGCCTATTTAGCTTTGAAATTCTAAAACAGGTTTTATTACAGTATGCAATAAAGGTAGTTTAATAAATACAATTATTAAGTTTATATTTTCCAGATTTAATCAGTCGCTTAAGAAACTTCCTAAGGCACACCATGGCAGGTAAATATCTAAAATGGGCGATTTTACATACTGTTTTATATGGTAGCAAGGTTAGGTTAGGTGAGGTTTAAAGTGAGTGGGTATAACACCCTTTTACCGCGACCGATTGTTCTATTGTGGCTCACACCTTTTTATATTACTCCCACCAGGTCCAGACTTCTAATAAATCTGATGATCCTGTTGGAAGAGAGATCTTTCACCTCCCCCGGCAACAATGTGTCATTGCCGAGGATTGCGAATCTGAGTAAAGTTCAACTAGAGTTTTAAGGTGTACCCTTGATTGCTCCAGCAGTTTGACAGTACATTGTTGGTTCAGTGGGGTTATAAAGGCCTTCGAGTGTCTGAGACCCGGAAGTCCATGCCAGTACCGAAGATTTTCTCTTTGTGTCCAAGCTGATATGAACTGCTTGGCTATTCTATAAGATGTACCGATAACCGGTTCCGGCCCTGTGAATTTTGTCTCCGCTCCCCTTTTGGCAAGGAGGTCTGCGGATTGTTGCTTTGACCCAGTTTGGTCAGCGCATCCTTGCAATTCCAGACGGTTTTGAATTGCACTAGCTGAATTCAAGAGCCATAAGAGCTGCTTGACTGTCTCAGAATATTTTAACTATCTTACCTGTGCAGTGCGGATTAACCAGCGTTCTTGCACACATTTCAATAGCAAATACCTCCGTTTGAAATATGGTTGCGAGAGTGCCCAGGCTGAAGGAAAGCTCTTCCCTCGGCATCTGTCCATATATTCCAGCTCCAACACCGTCCTTGGTTTTGGAGCCGTCGGTGTACCAACAGATGTCAGCCCGGGGCAGGTCGGTCGTTTTCCGACTCCAATCCTCCCTGTGTGGGTAGACTACACTGTAGGGCCGGTTGTAGTTGGTTACTGTAAGCATTATGTCTGAGGGCATTTCCAGTCTGTCACAGGTCCGGATACTCCTGAGAAGACTGGTACTTTCTATGTGACACGCCTGCAGTTTATTACTGACCGCTTGATAGAGTCTGTAGGTTGCCCACCTTGCCTTTCTCTATAAGTAAATATGCAGAGGAGGCAGTCCTAAGAGTGCTTTTATGGCCGCCATTGGTGTCGTGCGCAGCGCGCCCTTGATCATTAGGCAGGCCTGTCTCTGTAGGCTAGATGGCTTTGCTTGGGTCAGCCAGCGCCCCTTGCTCCACCATGCCACAGCTGTTTTGGTTGCATGCCCCAGGATTTACCACAAATCCTGCGGTTTGTCCAGAAAGATAGGCTCGTCTTACAGATATTTTGCTTCTTTCGCAAATGGTATTGTTTCACCTTGCAGAGTTGGTGGTCTCAAGTTATCCAGGTTTCTCTTTCGGGCGAAGGGGACAATAACCATTTTATGAGGGTTTATTGTCATTTTGTCCCTTTTACACCAGCTTTTTGTAGTGTTTAGTACTTTTTAAAGAATGTTAGAAATCATCTCATCAGTTTTCTTTAATTAGGATGACTAGATCATGATTTTTTTGTAAATATTAAAGGATTTGTTCATCACTTTACAACATATATAAGAAAAAAGCTTTGTCTTGGTACTAAAGATACGTTAAACATTTATAGTCATAACAGAAATTTTATTTTTAAGCGTATAAATCTTTACCGGCAAATTGGAAAAATTTATAAAAAAATCTGCTTGTTTTTTCTTGAAATTTGAAACAGAGATAACTATATTTCTTCTATTTTTTAAGCATTGTTGATGTTTAAATACTTAGTACTTTGAATGAATTCGGTGGTTAAACACCAACATCCGACTATTCAAGTGTACAACTATTTTTTCATTATTACAAACTTTTAGGACTTAGGCGAAACAGTATTATAGTTAATTAGGTTTAAATAGCAAAATCAGATTATTTCCTTCCATATAAAATAATTTTTATGTACCTAACCAGCATCAGTCCGAAAGTGGTTAAAAATATGTTGATTTGGATACGCAGTGGCCTATTTGTTTAAGTAAAGTCATGCCTGTTTTTCTTATTAACAACTGAATATTTATTAACTAAAAATAAAATGTTTTTGTTTTTTGATGCAACCTTTAATAAGTTTTAAATATATTTACTTACGCATCCGATTACAAATTGTACCGCAATTTTTGCTTAAATAATAAAATATTTAGAGTGGAACCACACCGGCAACCTATTTTTTTTTTTTAATTTTAAGCCAACTATCGTTAAAAAAAATTAAAAAAATTAAAAAAAAATTTGTTCATGTTTGTTGGAACTCACTATCAATATAAATAAAGAGAGCGTAGAGCCTATGACACATGGGTGTACAAAGGATCAAAAAGACATGACGAAATAATTAGTTTTGCAATATTCAAAAAGTACACGTAAATCATGTACATCGCAGTTATGAAGAAAATATAAATGAACACCTATCATACTATACAAAATTCTAGAAATTTTAGGAATTAGTTTAAAATAACATATAAGGTAATATCATTCTAACACACACGAGACAGAAAAGGTATTATGTAAAGTTTGGATGCCTAATTTTATTATGGCTGCACAGATTATAACATGATTAAACTTGGGAGCGTAAATAGATCGGGGCATTAATTTGGTTTTACCTTTAAAATTGGCTTAAGGACTTAAAGTTTTATTATAATCTGACATAAATCGATCCTGATGCTTGTCATTAAGTAGATATTTTATAAAATACGGCAACTTTTAACAGCTTTTTATACTTTATTGAATGATGCCCTATTAAAAATAGCAGAAAAAATAGGCCCGCAACTTTAATTTTTTTACTTTTACTAAGTAATCTATAAATATATGTACAGGGTGTCCTGAAATTATAGGCCAAAGTTTTAGGGACTGAATGAATGAACTCTAAGATTACTATATTCCTCAAAAATGGGCATCAAAGTATGTTTTGCATATTATCTCTGAAACCGTTAGAGACAGGCTATTTTGATAAGGTTGTTTATTTTTTAACCTCGCATATAGCTGATTTTTTAAACTACATACATATTTCCAGTGGTGTTACATACAGGGCGCGTGGTTGGTATAATATGCCCCAAATTCTTTGTTTGTGAAATTTTAGTTCTTCTAGTGTTCTAGTTATTCTTGGTCGATCTTTGTCCACGGTTTTTTTTTATGATTTCCGTATAGCGAGTAAAAAGGTTTTAATAATTTTTCCTCAAAAACCTATTGTTAATCGATCTTTAATCTATAAAAACTATTCATATTTTTTTAATATTAGCGGGTAAATGATTTTTTTTATTATAAATTAAAGATTTTTTTTATTAAAGAAGTACATGGATATAGAAGTTAAAGTTTAGAATTTTATCTAGTATTGTGCATAGAATTCTACGTAAATTAAACCAATACTTTTTGTATGTCATGATACTGTTTCTTAAATGTATAAAGAAGTAAGTGTTAAATTTTTTTAATATAAGTAGTTAATAAGTTTCTGGACTTGGCTTTACAAATATATAGAATATTAATATCATCATCGTAATAGCATCCTCATATTGGCCAACATTTTTTACAATTCGATGTTTTTGTATTTTTTAAAATATAAATTATTATTTATTTTTATAAAAAAATAATTTTATTAATTTTATAAAAATTATAATATAAATATATTTCAAATATTAGTTTTTTTAGACTAAATATTCCAAATTAAACAACATTTATCTATTTGAATTTAGCGATTTTTACGAGTTCAAAAAACTCGCTAGCAAGTTAAAATGCATGTGATGGTCGATTGGAAAAAAGGAGGGTAGAAAAAATTGGATTATTCGGGGGAAAAAAAGTTACGATTGTCAGTAACAAAATAAAAACCTTTAAAAAAAATTTTTTAAAAAAAAAGGGTTTTTTTTTTTTTTTTTAAAATTTTCCCTTTTTTTCCAAAATTTATTTTTTTAATTTTGCCCCGGGTTTTTTTGGAAAAAAAAAAAATTTTAATTTTTTTAAAAAAAAAACCCCCAAAATTTTAAAAATTTTTTTTTTTTTAAAACCCAAAAATTTTTTTTTTAAATTTTAAATTTTTAAAAAGGGGGAAAAAATTTAAATTTTTTTTTTTGTTTTTGGGTTTTCAAAAAAAAAACCCCCAAATTTCCTTTTTTTTTTCCCCCTTTTTTAAATTTTTTTTTGGGGTTTTTTTTTTTTTTTTTCCCCAATTGGAAAAATTTTATTTTTTTTAAAAAATTTTAAAACCCTTTTTTTTTTAACTTTAAATTTTTTTTTTAAAAAAAAATTTTTAAATTTTAAAATTTTTTTTTTTTTTTTTTAAAAATTAAAAAAAAAAATAAAAAAAAAAAATTTTAAAAAAAATTTAAAAAAAAAAAATTTTTCCCCCCCGGGGCCCCAAAAAAAAAAAAAAATTTTTTAAAAAAAACCCCCCAAAAATTTTTTTTTGGGGGCCCCCCCCGGGTTTTTTTTAATTTTTTTAAAAATTTTCCCCAAATTTGGGGGTTTTTTTTCCCCAAAAAAAAAAAAAAAAAAAATTTAAAAAACCCTTTTTTCCCCCTTTTTAAAAAAAAAAATTTTTTTTTTTTTTTTGGGGGGGGTTTTTTTAAAAAATTTTAAAAAAAAAAGGGGGGTTTTTTTTTTAAAAAATTTTTTTTAAAATAAAAATTTAAATTTTTCCAAAAAAAACCCCCAAAAAAATTTTTTTAAATTTTTTTTTTTTTCCCCCCAAAAAAAAAAATTTTAAAATTTTTTTGGGGGGCCTTTTTTAAAAAAAAAGGGGGGGGGAAAAAAATTTTTTTTTAAAAATTTTTTTAATTTAAAAAAATTTTTTATTTTAAAAAAAAAAAAAAATTTTTTAAAAAAATTTTAATTTTTTTTAAAAAATTTAAATTAATATATTTTTTTTTTAAAATTTTTTTTAAAAAAAAAATTTTTTTAAAAAACCCTTTTCCCAAAAAGAAAAATTTTTTTTTTAAACAAATTTTTTTTAAAAGGGGCCCCAAAAAAACCCCCCCCCGGGGGTTTTTTTTCCCCCCCTTTTTTTTCCCCGGGGGGGTTTTTTTCCCCCCAAAAAAAAAAAAAAAAAATTTAAAAAAAAATTTTTAAAAAAATTTTTTAAGAAAAAAAAATTTTTTTTTTTAAAAAAGATTTATTTTTTTGGGGAATTAAAAAAATTTTTTTTTAAAAAAAAACCCCTTAAAAAAGGGCCCAAAAATTTTTTTTTTTTTAAATTTTTTTTTTTTAAAAAAATTTAAAAAAAAAAAATTTTTTAAAAAAAAAATTTTTTTTTAAAAAAAAAAATTTTTAAAAAAAATTTAATTTTTTTTATAAAAAAAAAAAAAAATTTTTTTTAATATATATATATATATATATATATATATATATATATATATATATATATATATATATATATATATATATATATTTTAATGACTTCCTAAAATAAGATACATAATTAATTGATTTACAACTGACCATAAAAAAAACTATTTAAAAATTTGGGCTTTTAAGATCGAAGAGACATTTTATACTCCGTATTATTTACTATGACTCTTCCCCGTTTATAAAACCCAAACACCCATATACAAAAACACTAAATTTAAAAAAATGTAATTAAGACAGTCCCGACTAAAATTGCAGGATCTCTATTAGTCACCGTTAACTGACACAACTAGCTTGATCTATTAGCTGTCATAGTGAATAAAATATCAAAAATGAAATTTTTTAAGCTTTTTTTTTAAGTTTAACCAAAATGTGTAAAATTTATGTATACGTTACAAAATAGTAAATTAATTCTTTAAACATTAAATTTAAAAAAATAAAAATAAAAATAACACATTTCTCTATCTACTAATCCCGGAGAAAATGTAATGCATTTAATATTTTTATTTTTAAAGAGCAAAATAAACATTTCCAATTAAAATATTAACTCACCTTGACGAATAAAGCACTCTTCCATCGTGGTATAATCTGACAAACTGGTTTGGAGTCGTTATTGTGTGAAGATAGGATTGTTTTCCGTTATAAAAATACGTATCGGGTTTCCATATCCTTTCAAGCATTGTAATGCTCAGGGCTAAAGTATCGTTATCGTGCCCTGAAAAGGACAGGCGCCGGTCTATCCAGGACTGTCGAAAGTAGCAATCCATTGAATATGTCTAAAACAAAAATATTATAAATACATAAAATATAAGATTTAAATTAAATGTGTAATAAAACATTTTTTTGGGTAATTGACCGTCAAAAAATTCTTATAGGATAGATATAATAATTTTATTTTAATATACAGGTTTCCCATTTAAATTGCTCAGTAAAATTGTTAAAACTAAATAAAAATAACATTTGATTACACTTTAGTTTTAAGTTTAGGTTTAAAGTGAGTGGACTTTTAACGGCCTCCACTGCGACCGCCCGGTCTTTTGTGGCTCACACCTTTTTATATTTCTCCCAATAGGATCGGACTTCTAATGAATCCGATGCAAGATTGGGAGAGAGAGTTTTACATCTCCTCTTACTCGTGTTGCTATTACACTTAATAACAATGTACTTTTTGGGGATTTACTATAACATACGACTTATCCAAACTTTTAAAAATTACGTCTCTTAAATCAGTGCCATTAACATCAATGCACTTTTCAAGATTTGACAAGAAATGATTCATAACACGATGAAGGAAAACCTGACCTATTCACCGGACCTCTTTAGGATCTTCGATGTTTTCTGGACAAGTTGCAAAAACCTTTGACTTTAAATAGCCCCACAGAAAAAAGTCTGGTGCAGTTAAGTCCGGGGACCTTAAAAGCCAATTTAAGTCCCCAAATAGTGAAATAAGTCGGCCATTAAACACTTCTGGCAAAACTCTTAGAATTTTTAGGTATGTACGTCCTCATTTTCTTCTTTAAGTTACCATTTCTTTTTGTTTTCAGCAAAAAACTTGTTGTTGAACTGAATAATCCATGAGAATTAAAACTTAACATTAAATTATGTGTTTAAACCTAATGATGCTTTATTAGAAAAATGACCCTTTACGAAAATCAATTTTTCCTAGTTTTGTGACAGGTGCCTACTCGATTAAAAATATGTTGATTAAAATCCCAAAGGCCATAGAAGATGATAATATAAAAAACGTACTAACTTATCTCATATAGAATTTATTTAATATCAAAATAGGTAGTCTATTATGGGAAACCAGTATCTATTAAAATTATAGGGTACTATAAAGTTGTTTGCCGATAATACAACCACCGTAAATTTTGCTAATAGTAACAGTGAATTCAAATATAATTTAAAAATTGTATCTAATTGGTTACAATTTAATTAAGTTACTTCAAATTTTAATAAATCGTCCTACATGATTATTAGCAAACAATAAATAGAAGATCCTTTAAAAATAAAAAAAAAATATTCCATTACTATAAAATTTTTAGAATTATATATTGCTAAAAAATTTTAAAATTAAAAAAAATAAAAATTTTCGAAAAATTTTTTTCT
>JAHBCN010014697.1:0-22108 GCA_019359885.1 Listronotus oregonensis
GCTTGTTGTGTTAAGGAAGTAAAAATGATATTTTTATGATAGATAAACATTTTATATAATTAATCCATATTTGTGCTCGCCACTCAAAGTAAATTTATGACTTCAAACCCAGTACAAAAAATAAAGTGATCGTGATAATATCCACATTTAGATTTTATACTTCAGTAGGCTTCGACAGTTGTACTAGGCAACGGTATGACAGTTTGATATTGTTGAATTCATTGCCTGTCAAAATGAGAGATCTTAGCGAGATAGAAGTAGCTCGTATTGTAGCGTTAATTGAAAATGGTGTTAAAATCCGACAAGTCGTAAGAAATTTCAATCGCAGTCCTTCAGTCATCAAGCGTGTGTATGATCGCTATAAGGCGACTGGAGAATACAAACGATTAGCCGGACAAGGTCGGAAGCGGAAAACCACACTGCTTTACGTAAACGAACATCTACCGCAAAAGACCTCAAAAATGCACTTAGACCGGCTCATCAGGTAACCATTTCTGACCAGACAGTTAGAAACAGATTACGAGAAGCTGATTTAAAACCAAGGAGACCGGTACAAAAACCTGTTTTAACTGGAGCTCATAAAACTAATCGATTTAACTTTGCTTGCGATCATTTGCAATGGCAGCTTAGATATTGGAGACCTGTACTTTTTACAGATGAATCGAGATTCCTTCTAACCCGTTGTGACGGTCGGGTACGCGTGTACAGACGTCCCAATGAACGTTACTCTACTGCCACTGTGCAAGAAGTATCCAAATTTGGAGATGGTTCGGTAATGGTCTGGGGTGGAATAAGTTTGGAAAAAAAAACGGACCTTGTAGTGATACCGGAATCCCTAACAGCTGCCAGATATGTTGATATGGTTCTTTCAGATCATGTCGTTCCTGCTGCATATGGTATTGGTCCTGAATTTCTCTTTATGCAAGATAATGCTAGGCCGCATACTGCTGCCATTACTATGGATTTTCGGGGTGAGCATGAAATTCGAAGAATAATTTGGCCAGCGTTAAGCCCTGACCTCAATCCTATTGAACATATATGGGACATGCTGGACAGACGTATTCGTCGGCGTCAAAATCCACCACAAACTCTTCAACAATTAGCCGAAGCCCTAATTGAAGAATGGGACAGTATACCACAGGAAGATATTCGTCGGCTTGTTCGAAGTATGCCAAGGAGATGCCAAGAAGTAATTCGTACTGCTGGAGGAAATACGCGATACTGAACACCATAACAATCAAATAGCGCCACAGTAACCATAAAAAACTGTAGGTTTTTCACTTTGTTTTTTGTACCTTTTTTAATTCGTAAGTTTTTTCTTATGAATAAATGATTAATCAATTAACACATTCTTTGATTTATTGTGAGAAAATGTGTGTCTCTTGAAATATGTAAGCTTGATCTGACCGTAATTAACGCACTAAAAGTTACAAATGGACTAAGAGTTGTTCCGTTAATTTTTTTGAGCAGTGTATATGTAAATGTGACTTCTTTTTGTGATAGGTTTCGATTCTGCTTGGGAAGGTATAATTGGTGAACCATGTTTACCACACTTATGAAAGTATGGTGTGGGGTACCACCTCTTATGGCTTTTGTCCCCTGTAGTCTTCATCAGAAATAACACAACCACATATAGTAACGTTAAAAAAAATTAATAGATATACCATACGTTAAAAAACTTCATAATCTGATATAATGTCCTACCACATGTAACTGGGCTAGACTGACTAAATGAGACTACTTTAAAGTCTAGTCCACCCTATTAAAGGTAAAAACTTAGTAAGTTAGGTTGTAAGAAAAAATTAAAATGTTGATTATTTACTTAAATGTATTTTTTAGCCTTTATACACAATATTATTAAAATATACTTACTTTAACAAAGTGTACTGAATGTAATTTATGTTAAGCCATTACAAGAAACTTATTCATAAAACCGGTATATTATATTAAATATAATAATATTAAATACAGTGTCTTCATTAATGTCCGTAAACCACGTGAGCACGCTTTTTTGGTTTGTAATAGTGGCTCCACTGCTTGGTTTCTTTCTTATTAACAATGTTGCCAAGTTGAAAAAAGTTTATAAATTTTGCCTACATTTATTTTTTTTTATGTGACCTTATACCAGTTTCTAAATTCCGAACAAAGCGGAAAATGTTTAAGTTAAAATTACTGATTACAACAACCTCCTAAAATGTTAAATTAAAAAAAAAAAAAACAGAAGCAAGCTCTGTTTGCCAGTTGACTTGACTGACTCTACTGACAGACTTGGTCATTGTTTTCGTTGGCGGCATTTGGTTTTTGGATAGTTTTTTTTAATTTTTAGATTTTCTTGATCAAATTATTTTTGAAAATGAACCTTACAAGCTTAAAAAAGTTCTTTAAAGACTACTTTGCATATATAGATAGATAGCTATATAAAGTCCACTGTCCGTGCTTGTATTGTATTGTATTGTAATAAACGGGATCGCTCGGCTCTAGTGTAGCCCTCCTTCACTTCGACCTAAAGAGATCTTTTGTGAATACCCTTCGTTGTTTAGTGCCCGGTAATTCCTATACCTTTAGCAAAGTTCAGGATACTACGCGGTGCAAGCTGAATAATATCTCTAGGAGTAGGATATACCCCTTCGAGGTATTTAAGCCGTTGTCGGGTCAGTTCTCTGCATTCACAGAGAATGTGTTCCGCAGTTTCGTTTGCCTCGTGACAAAACCGACATTGTTCATCCTCAGTCTTTCCCATTTTTTTGGGGTGATACCTGCAAGGGCCATGTCCTGTTAGGAAGTCGGTAACCAGTTTAAGTTCATTTTTTTGAAGTTCCAGTAGCTTCTTTGTGTACTTAGGTGAATGCGAAATAAATCTTTTCGCCTGCCTTTGTCCTGGGATGTTGTTCCAGGAAGTCTCTTTTTGACTTTTTTCCCATGTCCTGAGTTCCTCGTAGAGGTGGCCTCTAGTGGTGCCACAGAAAGGCTCAGGTCCATAGAATGGTCTCTGTGCTCCTTCCTTGGCGAGTTGATCGGCAATTTCATTGCCCTCCACTCCTTCATGTCCTGGTACCCACTCCAGAGTAACTCTGTTGTGTTTGGCCAGTTGGTTTAGTGATTGTCGGCATTCCCAGGCCAGTTTTGAGTTAAAAGAGCATGAAGTAAATGCCTTCAAAGCAGCCTGGCTGTCCGATAAAATATATATGGTTGCGCCTCGAAGGCCTTTTTTGGCACATTCAGAAGCGCAAATATCAATTGCATGGATTTCAGCTTGGAAGATGGAGGGAGCCTTGCCGAGAGACTTTGATAGTCTGCATCCAGGTCCAAAGACACCAGCTCCAACCCCTTGTTCCATCTTAGATCCATCAGTGTACCAGACAAGTGAGCCTTTTTCATGCTTTGGTTCATTCACACTCATAGTTTGGCGGTCTTGAATAACCACTTCAAAAGAGCGCTGGAAGTCCCGCACTATAGGCATTATGTCCGTAGGTTTGGTCAGAGCTTCAATCTTGATTTTTTCCAAAATTTTAAGGTGACCAGTCAGGTCTCCTGACTTTATACTTTGTGTCTGGATTACTCTGGAGGCACTCAGTATCGCCTCCCTCTTTATGTGCCGGTGCAGGGGAAGGAGGTTCAACATTGTCTCCAGAGCTGCCGTTGGGCAAGATTTCATTGCTCCAGTAACTCCCAGACAGGCAAGTCTCTGCAGTTTCAGAAACTTTCCTTGTGTAGTTTTTTCCTCTGTTTTTGGCCACCAGACCAGTGAGGCATAAGTAACTATAGGTATTACAACTGTAATGTATGACCAGTAGATCATTTTGGGTTTTAGACCCCATATTTTATCACATAGTCTGCGGCACGCCCATAGTGCCGTTGATGCTTTTCGATAGTCCTTTTTATTTGCGAGTTCCAATTGAGTTTCTGGTCAAGGACAATTCCCAGATATTTTACTTCTTTAGAAAATTTGATCGTAATGCCGTTTAACATAGGAGCTATAAACCTTGTTTTCCTCCTTTTTGTAAACGGTATTATAATTGTTTTATTTGGATTGACATTAAGCCCTTCCGTTGAGCACCAGTTCTCAACCAAGTTTAGGGCCGCTTGCATGCGAGCAGATAATATGCCATCATGCCTGCCCCTGATGGTGATTACGAGGTCGTCTGCGTAGCCTTGTACATCGAAGCCTCTTGCTGACAGCTCCGCCAGAAGCCGACCAACCACTAGGGACCAGAGCAGGGGCGATAGTACTCCACCCTGTGGACACCCCTTTACCGCTCTGACCATTGCAGTCGCGTCCCCCATAGCAGAGCTGATTTTGCGGCTTCTTGGCATGGCTTTAATCCATTTAATCGTTGAGGGTTCAATGTCCCTTGATTCTGCTGCTCTTTGTATGGATTCGAATGAGGTGTTATCAAACGCACCCTCTATATCAAGAAATGCACACATAGCCGCTTCTTTTGCATCGAATGTCTTTTCTATGTCTCTGACTAGACATTGTAGAGCATTGATCGTTGATTTTGCCGGTTGGTAGGCAAATTGTTTTGGATGCAGTGGAGCTTTCGAGATAAATTCGCTTCTTATATGCTGGTAAATTATTTTCTCCATAGTTCTAAGGAGAAAAGAAGATAAGCTAATGGGGCGATAGGACTTTGGCTCATCCATAGGACGCCGACCGGCCTTTGGTATAAACGCCACCTTAACTTTCCTCCAGTTTTGTGGTATGTAGCCCAGTATGTAACTGGCTTTAAATATTGCTTTGAGGTTCGGTAGTATTTGCTTTGCTGGGGCGTGGTTCGTCCCATGTTGGGTTTTCCTGTATTTGGTTATCTTCTATAATGGTAGATCCTGGGAAGTGGGTTTTTAACAAAATCTCCAAACTTTCCCTTGGAGTCTCAGCATAGCTGTCATTGGTCTGTCTTTTAAGTAGTCCAATTCCGTTTGAGTGGTCTCGTGCTAGGACCTTTTGGAGTCTCACTGCCGGGGTAAGATCATTTATCCCTTCGCAGAACGTTCTCCATGTTTTCCTTTTAGATTTCCTCAATTCTTTGTTATATTCAGTAAGGGCTCTGTGATAGTTGTCCCAGTTGCCCGATGTTTTTGCTAGATTAAAGGCTTTCCTAGATTCAACCTTTAGTCGGTCAAGCTCCCTGTTCCACCAGGGAACATCTCTCGAGGTTCCCTTTCGTTTTACCGGGCAGCTTTTTTCATATGAAGAGATCAAGTGTTCCTCTAAGTTAATGGAGGCTGCATCAAGTTCTTCAATAGTTGTTATGGATGAAGGTAATCCCTCAACTTCTGACTTTAGAAGTTCCTTAAATAGGGACCAATCAGTCAGTTTGGGCACTCGGTATTCATCCAGGCATTTCGCTGTCGCCGCTATGTCCAATCGCATGTGCATATGGTCCGACATAGATAGGTCATTGGAAACTTGCCAGTTCTTAATTTGGTTAGTTATGAATGGCGTAGCTAGGGTTAAGTCTAGTACCTCTTTCCTAATCGCCTTCATAAAGGTGGGTTTATTTCCCTGGTTAATAATGTCTATATTGTTAGTAGTCAAATATTCCAGCATATACTCACCTCTATTGTTTGTGTCTGTGCTGCCCCATATTGTATGGTGCGCATTTGCATCACAGCCCAGAATAAGTTGTTTGTTCCTTCGGTTGCACCAGCTTATTAGTTCTTGTACGCTGGCTGGTGGTGGATCTTGTGTATCCCCTGGGAAGTAAACTGAGGCAACTATAACGTTCCTTTTACCTCCTTCAGTCGGTACTTCCACCATAGCTGCAACCAAGTCTCTCTTTATAAACTCTGAAATTGGAACAAAATTAACATTTTTACTAAAAAGTAAAGCCGCTCGAGGCCTTTCATGAGATGTTTCATAAATTAACTTACATGACTGAGTTGGAAGTCCTCTAATCGTTCCTTCATTTACCCAGGGCTCTTGGATTAGCCCTATGTTTATATTATTCCTTGTAAATTTTCTATTAAGCACACTAGATGCAGCTTTTGAGTGTTGAAGATTTACTTGGAGGCATCTGAGATGCCGGTGTTCTTTGTTAGGCACGTTTTTAGGCAATTTGCCTTTATCTGCCTTTTTTGTGGTCCTTAGGTTTTTTATCACCTTCAGGGTCCATCTTTTTGTTAGAAGGCTTATCCTTGAGCTTTGTGCTGCCTTTGGATTCGCCCTTTATTTTGGAAGTCTCCGTTTTAGGTTTTTGCACACCTTTATGTGGAGCTTCCTTTGAGGTACCGGGCTCAGCATTACTTGAGCTTCCCTCTCCTTAGAGGCTTTATGCTTTGGTCTAAGCTGGATTTCTCCAAACTTAAAGTTCAGCTTATAGCCTCTTTTTTTGAGTTCTACAGCGGATTTTTGATCCACTGAGAACGTCATTTCCACTGTGGGGCCTACAGGATTTCTCCTAAGCACCCTCCAGCAGGATAGATCGAGGTCGTTTTGCGCCAGGATTTTTTCGTTTGAGTAGTCCTGACTATTTGGTAGGTACGCTATCAGTATTTCAGTGTGAGGCATTTCTGCTTCCTCTACCACTCTGACAGCCACCCCCTCTGCTGGCCTTAGGTTCGCGGCTATGCCCTTTAGCCACTCAGCTGTGGCTTTGTTGGCACACCCCAAAGCGAGCCATCCCGGTCTGTAGCTGGAACTGTGGAAGCTGGGTTTTATGCCAGTCCCCCGTCCCAGTTCTACTATCTGGTTCATTATGGACTCCTGTATGGCTCCTAGGTGTTCCAATGTCAGGGTTTCTTCAGGAAAGTTGGCATGTATTATTCCAACTTTCGTACCTTTAGCTACTTGGCTGTAGGTCGTTTGGGAGGTCTGTGGTCTAGAAGGAGTTTTATTACTCTCCTTTTCCTGATCTTTAGACCTCTTTATAGGTTTCCCCTCAGGAGTATTTTCTTCTGATCGGACCCTTTTCGATCCTTTATCAGAGGAATCTTTCATGGTGGGGTTTATTGGTTTGAGAGCCCTTACACGGGCTTCTTCTCTGGCCATCCCACTTTTCATGAGGTATTTAAACCTCTTTCTTGCAGCGCCAGAGAGCTTTGGTCTCCCGGGTTCCCCTGTTTTAAGGTCACCCGTTTGCCCCCGCTCATCATCGCTGCTTTTTAAGAGCTCTTCTTCAGCTCTATTGTCATCGGGATTTTCAGCTCCCCGTATAGTTTGAGTTGAGGAGTTAGAGTCCTCTGTATTGTCTACCATCATTGGTACGCTTTCATCGTTACCTGATGATGGTGGAAAGGGCTGCAGTGAACCCTCTGTTAGTCTTTGACTTTGACTTTTGGGGACATTTTTGCCCCCTTCGTTAGTTGTGCTGAGGACAGCAACGGTGTCCTCTATTTCTTTTTCTTTGTTCTTATTATTTTTTGTCCATTTTGTACCCACGAGTAGCGGAGGAAATAAAGGTCACCTGCAGCAGTGCCTCGCTTACTGCAGTAAGGCTGAATTAAAACCGGGTGTCGCCGGTTCCCGGAGTTCGCATAGTAGTAACTAAGCATCCCCTTAGTCATGCAGTCCTCGGCCTATGCTGTTCCACCTTGACTTGGGGGTTCTTTTTCGAAGAACCTAAACTAGATCCGATGTGTTCAGTCTAGAACAGGGGTACCTCGTGAAGGATGTAGCTCTTCACTACGCACATCGGTCTTGGGGTTGGCATGCCATCGTCCGCGATAAAGACCCTAGTTAAAAACTTGGGAATGTAACCCGGACGCCTAACATACGCCCCCTGACGAAAGCTCGTCTCACCCCCGCCTACCGTGCTTACAGAACCTGTTCTTGATGATATACGTGCCCGAATGGAGAATAGTCCTAACAAATCAAATGGAGTACAGTCCTAACAAATCGGTTGAGAAGTTGTCTACTTAGACCGATAAGAATACTATTTAAAATAAAAAATGAAACTTATGTTACCAGTGCCATACATTTTTTTAGTAATGTCTGTTGGTACTTGCCATAAAACACTTACCAAAAATTGGAAATGCATCCATATAAGGTCATAGTATTGCAGGAACTCTTTTCACCAAATTTTACAAAGATGGTTTTCCTAATGTTTTAATGAGATTCTTAACAATAATGATGTTTTGAACCGTACTTTCTTCTCTGATGAAGCTTGGTTTTATTTGTCGAGTTATGTTAATAGATAGAACTACCGAACTTGGTCCACGGAGAATTCACAAACCTTTATCGAAACTTTATTTTTGATTACTGTCATAATGTTTAAATAAATAGAATTTTTTGTAGATTGTTTTATCCTAATTTCTTTCAGCATGTAATAATTATCCTTATTTCTTTTATTATGTAATAATTGACGTTTAAAAACACTTATGCAGTGTTACTTATTACCAATGTACAAATTAATCTAAGCCAAACAGTTTTAACAGTGGCGGCCCGCGACCCATAAAGCTGGGTAGGCGGAGAGCGCCGCAGGCCAAAATTGCGCCGCCGGCGAAAATTTTTTGGGTGCCACGCCCAATTTTCGTGTATCTCATATTTTTATTAACTTTATTGTTATTTTTTTTTAATAGAAAATATTACCAAAAAAAGTTATTAACGAAAGAAAACGTATTTTAAGTAGACATCAGAGTTAGATGTACGAAAGCCAGGTTGGCTTTTTAAGCCGACAACACCAACAATATAACGGCACTGAGATTTTTCTACTATATCCGTAGTATCGTCAGCTTGTACTAAAAAAAAAACTCTTTTATTTCGTTTTGAATTACGTTTAATAGGTGTTCAGAAATACAATGAATTAAATCATTCTGGATAATTTTGGATAAACCTGAAAAAACATTTCCAATTATTTTTAAATGCTGCGGAATTTCTTTATCACGTTTAATTAATAAATTAAACGTTTCTTTAAAATTGCCAGAATTAGAATAATCTTTTTTTTCATTATGGCCTCTAAAAGAAAGTTCTTGTTTTGCCAAATGACAAGTAACATCAATTAAATAACCTAAAAAGATTCTATTTTTTCTTACTTCTTTATTATATAATTTGAAAGACATAGCTTTTTGAACGTTTAAAGCGTCTTTTATAGTTTGAGAGTTTTTTTCTAACCGCTTAAGACTTATATATTTTTTAATACTAGCTGATAATTTTTTTAAATCTGAAAAGCCCCGTAAAACATTATTTCTACCTTTAGCAAGTAGTAAACAAGGCCAACAGAATAAACTTTGCCTAAAGATGCTTCCACTTAACCAACTGTGACATTTAGTCGGGAAAATGGAGTTTCTTGCAACGAGCAAATTATGTCATGCACAGGGTTTGACTCCATTTTTAAATATTATTTAAACTACAAACAAAAAAAAAACAGAAACATGCACTTATAGCTAAAAAATACTTATCAAAAATCAAATTCTCCTGGACTAAAGGCCTGCCTAAACTTCAAAACTTGCCACTAAACTACCTAGGATTAAAACTCGGAAACCAAAATGCACCGGTAAGATTTATACGGAATTTCTATTTCGGATAAAAAGATACAGGTCAATTAAAAGGTCGCATCGGGTCCTGTGCCTCTAACCAATAATTGTCCACCTGTTGCCATGCATCTCATAATCAATGTGCGACGATCGTCGAAGGTCAAAGCGAAGGCGACCGATGCAATCGCCTGCAGAAATAATAAATCTGCCGAATTTTACTTTACGTCGGCGGATTTTTCGCATCACTTGGCATCGTATATTAGTTGATTTGCTTACGTACTGAATATCAAAATAAGGCGGATGAGATAGATCGCCTTTTGGTCGGAAGTCGCAAAGCACCAACGGTATAATATTATTGTGTTGTCTTGACCGTTCGCTCTTGCTTCCAGCGGTAACCATTTTCTTTTTAATTATTGTAGAAATATAATAATTTTATATACTTATTAAATAATATATTTTTTAAAATTACATTTAAGGCATTTTTCCTACTACCCTGACGAGCCGCCACTGAGTTTTAATTTGATTTTATTAAAAAAATTGTTTAAACTATGAGTTAACGTAACTTAAATTTTTCTATTAAGTTTATATTAACGAAAATCCAAAGATTTTTATGAAAATTATAACAGATCTTTGCTAAACCCAACCCTTTTCTACCTAAATCTAGCAAAATAAATTATTGACAAACAAGATACTCAAAACTAAATGCTTAAAAAAATTAGCCAAAAAGTCTGTAATAACTTGCATCAAATTACGATTACTTAAAAAAATAATGTTAAATTTTCCAACCTTAAAAACAATGTATTTGGCATTTAAAAATCGATTTTAAAATGCACGGCGCCAATAAATATGTTTAGGGATATTTTATTAAATTTTGTGCAACCTCTGAATAGGCAACCTGCAACATTTTGTATCACATGGTTTACGGAAATTAATGAAGACCCTGTTAAATTCTTGTGTCAAAGGTAAAGTATTTTTGGTGTACTTTGTAATCAGGAATCGTCTTTAATTTGCCACCTCTATATAAATTCAAATTATGCCAATATTGCCTAATTGCTGTTTTTATATTTGAATATTTTAAATTTAGCACAAGCTAGATTTAAAATATTTTTTGTAACTGCAAAAACCATTTTATTTATGTTTAAACCTATAAGTATTTTATTTGAAAATTAAAAAACTAAATAAACTAATTTTAAAATACTTGCGTTATTGTAATATTTGAATAAAAATGTTTATTAAATTATTTCTTTAAATTTAACTTCCAACTTACACTGTTTATTTGTCCAAGCATAACGATGCTCTTAACTAGTAGTCAAGAAGGCCATCGCAAAAAACCAAGCCTATAAGAGAACCGCATGAAACATTTTTTTTATATATCACAACAATAGTCAATTCAAAGCGGGTTCAAATTGCATTTTTTTTAACTTAAAAAAAAATGAAAAATCAGTTTTTGAAAATAACTTAAAAACTATTGATTTTAGAAAAAAAACTATATTATTAAATTTGATGGTCTAATAAAAGTTCGTCTTTTTTTATAAATTTTTTTGGCCTTTTTAGTTTTTGAGATATTAAAGATTTAAATTTAAAATAAAAACGCAAATATCTTAAAAACTAAAAGAGTTACGAAAAATGTAATAAACAAATAATATACCTTTTAGTAACTTCTATAAAAAAAGGTTATATACATATTTTTAATAAAATAAGTATTAAAGGTGCTGGTTGGTGAAGGTTACAAATAAGCAAAAAAGTTATTTTGGCCCTTAAATATTTCGTTTATAACAATATGTTTTCTGGTATAAGTTAGTATACCAGCACCTATCCATTTAAAAATTAATTTGAAATGTTCTATTTATTGAATGAAACAAACTAATACAAATGTGCCTTGAGGCAATGGGGGATAACCAAGGAAGTTTAAAGGTGTATGGAAGCCCAATACTGTAGAACAAAATTGTCCAGGCGTGCAGGGCAGCGGGAATAGGAGGGTAGGCCCCGCGGACTTTGCGCAATGAATGGTAGGTCAGAGCCGGACTTCCATAATTCTTTGTTACTATCTCTAAAGTTGACATCATCAAATGTCAAATCCAAGCAATCACTGTTTGTTTTTTTTTTGTACAAAATTGTTGGTTATTAAACGATACTACCATAGAATATTTAAAATTATTATGTAATATTGGATTTTATATCATCTGATATAATATGGAAAGAAGCCTTCTATTTAAATGGTCGATATTTTTGTGAGTTTTGTATTTTTAACAAAAATCTTTGTAAATAAATAAAAACAAGATTTTTTTAAATATATTTCAAACATTCTATGATAGTTTCATGTACTTATCACCAATTTTGTGATAAATGAAGGACAAGATAGTGTGAATGAATTTAATCTAATCTAAGATTCTGGTTGTACATTAAAAGTGAAAATTTTATAACTGCTTTTAGGCATATACTTTTCACTAATAACAAACATTCATGAGACAAAATAACAGTGGTTAAAAATGTTTAGTAACCTTTGGTACCTAGGTATCCATTGTAACAGTATCCGTTAAATATTATGTGTCTACAGTATGTCGAGCTTAAAAGTTGATTATAACCAAAATCTAATTTCTTTTTAAACAAATACAGAAAAAAAGCAAAAAGGGACTTTAGCATAACATTGTACTTTCTTTCATTCAAGTAGAGGGACCTGTATATATTAAAATTTGCCTGGTCTGCCAGGTAATTAATGATTTTGATCCTTTAAAAGAATTTACTAAATTATTAAATGAAATAAAAGTACCTAAATGTAAACCTTATTTCTTTTTAATAATCCACAAAAATACACAAACATTGTGGAAATCATCTAAAAGATAGTTAAGATTGCCTTACTTTTCTCGCTGCTATTTCCTATCATTTTATTACGATATTATAAGTAACAAACAATAAACACAAAATTATAGTCACAATTTAATAAACACTAATCACTAAAATAAGAAGGTTTTTATCAATCCAAAAAACTTCTGCAACCACAAAATATAGGTACTCACACAAAGCAAAACAATCGGCGCAAAGGGCACAAACCACAACGAAAATGACGAATGATGAGACGACGACGGTTGACGATACAGCGCGGAAATAGTTTCATACACGCCGCACGCGTCTTTGCACCAAAAACCTTAGACAACCTAAGACCATTACGGCTCTCATAAAAGTATAATTTGTTGCCTAACTACACACTGATTTATCAGTGTGTAAGTAGGGAACATATTAAATTATTTCGTGGAATTTTGTTATTGCGCAGAATCGGCGGGGCCAACTCTGACAGTTATTTTCATACTGGGCTGGACATTTTTTGATCAAATGGGCCATAGCATTGGACTTCCATACACCTTTAAACTTCCTTGGGGATAACCTGGTGGAACGGATATTTTATTTAATTTTTTTTTGGTCTGATAACTGTACCCATTCCGATCTACTTGAAACTTTAACCAAAATAAAATTTAAACTTTATTTAAAAATACCTTTTTTATCTGAGTGTTGTGTATCTTACAGGACGCTTAACATTTCTCGATCTCCTATGCTACTAAGTGTATAGCTCATCGTTTCAATATTTTTATTATTGATTTAATAATAATTAATAATATTAATTATATTTAATAATATAACTATCAATATCAACATAAATATCTCTTATTAGGCTATGTACTTCTTATAGGCTTAAAGTCATTCTTATTTAAATTATTGTATTTACCCATTTATTTACTTCTTTAAGATGTGATTAAATTAAAGCTAAAACATTTATTCAACTAAAAAAAAAACTATTAAAAAAAAATTTAAGTTAAAAATTTCATTTTCTCAAGATCATTCTGAACGAGTAACTGTCTTTATATATTAATAATATTATTATTTAAATCGATAACAGAAATATTTAAACGATGAGCTATACTCATAAAAGCATAGAAAATCGAGACATGTTAAGCGTCCTGCCAGGTATGTAACAACCGGATAGAGGAGGCACTTATAATTTTTTTTCAATTAAATAAAATTTAAATATTATTTTAGTTGCCGTTTTAAATATATGTGCCACTAGGTTATCCCCCATTGCCTTAAAGCACAAGTGTAATAGTTTATTTCATTCAATAAATAGAACATTTAAAATTAATTTTTAAATGAATCGGAACTGGGATACTTACTTGTATATAAAATATTGTTATTAGAAGTTTTTTAAAGACCAAAATCACTTTTTTTCTTATATCTCCTTTATTACTTATTTTATTAAAAATGTGTTTATAACTATTTTTATAGAACTAACCAAAATGCATATTTTTGCCTACTACATTTTTGTAACTCTTTTTTTAAGTTATTTCAGTTTTTTTTTTAAATATAAATCGTAAATATCTCAAAAACTAAAAAGGGGTACAAAAATATATATAAAAAAAAACTGACGTAGTTTCATTACACCATTAATTTTAACCATATATATTATTTTTTCCTAAAGTCAGTAGTTTTCGAGTTATATTAAAAAACCGATTTTTCACATTTTTTTTAAGGTAAAAAAATGCAATTTAAACCCGCTGAGCTGAGGCAGCAGTCCGGCTTTGAATTGACTATATTTCATAGTAATATAAAAACATAATTATGCGATTCTCTTATAGGCTTGTTTTTTTGCAGTGGCTTCCCGGACTATAGCATCCTTCCTAGATTGAACCTCTCATGTGCTAATGTTACTTGCGCGCATACTGCATTAACTCTAATTATTTTAATTTAATTCTCGCCGAACGAATCTTATCTTATCCTAATTTTAAATGTATCAGTTGTTTGTTTGGTGTGCGTCGTTAGGTGTTGATGTGTTAGCAATAAATTAACAAAACATGACCGAAAACACTCAGGTTTTAGAAGATATTTTAAAGAGTGTGGCAGAGTCGCAAATGATCAAAAATTATGATGTTATTTATGATATCAATAGGGCTCAGGGTGATGGGTTTTTGTCAGAATTTTATTTAGGAAAAATATTAAATAAAGATAATGATCAAACTATACACGTTGCTATAAAGAAGGCGCCTTCTGTCAGTTTACCAGGATTTGGGTATGAAATATTTTATAAAAATGAAAAGTACTTTTACTCGCAAGTGTTTCCTGAATTGGATAAATTCCAAAAAGAAAAGGGCGCTAGTAAAAATTTTGACAATATTCCAAAATATTTTATTGGCAATGATTCCGAAAATATGTTTATTGCAATGGAAAACCTAATAGCTGCGGGGTATGTACTTTTTGAGAAAAAGAAATATCTTGATAAGAAACACCTTGATACTATTTTCGAAATCTATGGAAAATTTCACGCCTTATCGTTTACTTTTAAACAGGATCAGCCAGAAAATTATACAAATTTAATAGGTAAAATGCCCCATACTTTTGAAAAAATGTTCGAGATGAATGATATGATAATAGAATCAACATTTAAATCCTACTCAAGTGCTCTTGCTGATTTTGACCCAGTCCTTGAAAAAGACATTTTTGGAAAAATTAAAAGGACTCGATATTATGAAAACAATAAAGGAGGCTCTATATTACAAAGAAAATTTTACTTGTAATACATGGAGATTGTTGGACAAATAATATGTTATTTAAATATAAGGTATGATCCTAATTATGTATTTATTAAAAATATTTGTTTTTGCTTCTTGTAGGCACCAAACCTGGCTCAGAAGTATATACTTTTTTTGCATGGGGCCTGTATTAACACGAGTCTTTAAAAGAAACTATAATTTACATTTTTCTAAAAAAATATATATATTTTTACGGTTTGGCTAAGTGTATTGTTTTATTTTTTAAACTAAATGTTGCACTTTCAATAAAACATTACAATAACTATCTATCATTTTCGGGCAACATCTATGAAGGGTTTAAACAAATATTGATTTTTGAAGATAAATTAAAAGAAAGTTCATGAATCTATTTCATGTAATAAAATGTTAAATAGTTGTCCTTAAAAAAGGTTTTAGCTTTGTAACCACTTCTGCTTAGGTCAAACTATCTAGAATCTATTTAGAGGTTTTGCATTAACTCATCTTTAAAATTATAGATATATTTAGAGAAACTTATGAAAAGCATTTATTTATTTCAAGACATAAGGATTGTTATAAATATCTTTGTCCTTGTTTGTTGTTTTTTTGTATTTTTTAATGTTTGTATGAATAATTTAAGATAATTATTGATTTTAGGTTAAGCCCAAAGATATTGTTATTTAAAAAAAGTAAATAAAGGTAATACTAATAACATTTAATCCTCTTAAAATTTATTTGTGGAAAAAAACATTTAAAAAAAATATTTACCATTTATTAATACAATTTAAGTTACAAGTCGATAAGGCAAAATTTTTATTTAAAAAAACACATTTTTTAAAAAAACAAATTTTTAATACTCACCTCAATTCAAAAAAAGGAAAGCGTCATAAACGCCAACATAGTTTTAAGAAAAATAATAAAGTATTTAACAAAACAAGTTTACTTATATGAACAAAAAATATTACTCTCTGGAAATTCGTTAAGGCACACATCAGTATGTTACAAATAAGTCTAAGTAGGAATTATATATTTGCCTTTTACCAAAATTTGTATTTCGGATAAAGGTCAAATAGTACCAAAATGTAAAACAAATATCGTAAAAAAATATCATTGAATATATTTGTTAAAAAAAGTTATTTATCTCCGTTAAATTACTCAACCCAACAAAAAAATTGAAAGTCCAAAAAAATTGACCATCTCTTTATGTTTTTGGGGTCGCTAAATCTGAATCAGGGGTAAGTTTGACCCCATCAGGTGAGGGTCAAAAGCATTTTAAGGTCACATCTGAACAATTAATCGCAACCAAATTTGAACAGTATATTGCTTTTAAGGTTACTGAATACAAATATGTGGTTAGTTTGACCCCATCGGGTTATGGTAAAGAATATTTTAAGGTCAAATCTGCAAAATTACGCTGCCCACAAAAAAACACAGGGTCAGTTTGACCCCATCAGGTCAGGATCAAGGGCATTTTAAGGTCAAATATGCCAAATCATTTGCAACCAAATTTGAAGATACTTATGTTTTTGAATACGAACCCGTGGTCAAATTAACACAATCAGTTTCGTTGCGATTTGACCTTGAAATGTCCTTGACGCTGACCTGATAGCATATTCAGTAACAGCAGACGTGCTTAATTTTTGAATTGCTTTTGGGGAAGACAGTGTTGGCGAACGGTTTAGGTCCAAAAAGGCCGCTGTTTCTTACCTACAGATAATTTCCAATTGGATAACACTGAGGTTAAATACATTTTAATGCCCAATAGTGTAGAAAAACATAACTTTTTAATTTGGTCTTAGGTTTATAACTGATTAAAAAGTAACAAACTACTCTAGACTTATTATTACCTAAGTCTTTATTTATATTAAATCATTCTTGTAGAGAATGGAGTGCTTTAGACTTTTTTGGCAAGCTTTTTATCTTTTTCTCAGCTAAGGGATGTTTTTTGCCACCCAACACCGATTCTCTTTTAGCTGCACTTGTTGGCTGCACAATTTTTTTCTTTCCTTATACCTAGACGTTTGAATTTGAGAGTTGGTCCATGGTACTTACACGTTACACGTTAAAACGGTAAAAGACGACTCAGTATGTAGTTCGTCTGTTGTGTCAAGTCGTAACCGTGGCTGCGAAATCCGAAGCGCCGCTGGAAATCTAGACATCTGCTGTTACTGAACATGCGATGCGATAGGTCAAACTGAATCCCGGGTTCGGATTCAGCGACCCCAAAAAAATAAAGATACCATAATCAAGTCTTTCGAACCTTCATTTTTTTTGTGGGGCATTTCATTGTCTAATCGCAACCAAATTTAATCGGATCTAACCATGAAGTCGTATTCAGCGACCTCAAAAACAAAAAGTCCAGTAACTGAAGACCTAAAAGTACCCAAAGCTGTAAATAAATCTGTACAGTTTTGATTTGTGGCCAATTCTTAGGTCTTCGCGGATTTTTCGAGCGAAAAAGTGTATTACGATTCCGACGTGGGCCCGCAAACTCCCCCAAAATCCCAAAAATGATTTTCCCCGCGAATATCTGCCAAAATATTAATTAGAAATTTTGTTCTAAAAAAAAATAAGGATTCCCCCGAAATCTACAAAAATGTTTGTTACCTTTTTTTTCGCAAAACTAGTATTTTTCACAAAAACGGCCGTCGAAGAATCCACAACATTTCACACTGAATAGATGTGGTAGTTAACGGCTAAAAATGCAGATGTGAAAAGGGTTTTTATCAAAACGCAAAAAAAGATGGTGAAGGAAATTTTGTGCGATCATTGAAGACTTGCTAAGCTCTCATTAAAAAAAAGAAATGTTAATAACAAACCATTTTTTCAAAATATATCAAAAATTTAAATGGGATACTCTTAAAATATTGTGAAAAAAAACTTTGACCGCTTTTTTTCATATTCTAAAAAAATCAGAATGGACCCAAACCCATATGCAATGCAATGGTAGGTATGGGTTTTCCCATTCCGATGAACTTTAAATGATTAAAAGTGAAATTATTCCCCAGTAATGAAACAATTTGTCCGCCCGCTTATAAATGAATCCATAAAGATGTGGCTTCTAGCAGTAAAGCGGCAGCTGAAATGAGGGGACATTTGAGTCACGTTATCCCAAAAACTATCGATTTTCGAAAAAAAAAATATAATAAACTTTTTTGTAGTTAACAATGATCTTTTTTTTTTGCCCAAAAAAAAATTCCCCAATTCGCATATTTTGGCAAATATTACGGAAAATCCATTCGGGCCTTGAGGGGCCATTTTCAGCCCTTTCCCACCTTTTAATTTTAAAACTTTTTCGCTCAAAGCTTTCCCCAAAACCAAAAATTGCCCCACAAGGGAAAACTGTACAGATTTCTTTACAGTTTTGTCCCTTCATTTACTGGACTATAAGTATACACTGTTCCAATTTGGTTGCGATTAATTTTTTGCGGATTTTTTTTAGAAATGTCCTTGACCCTGACCTGATGGAGTCAAAATTTATTAGATTCAGCGACCCTAAAATTATAAAGGTACCATGGTCAAGTCTCTTGGACCATCATTTTTTGTGGGACTGTGTCATTTATCTAAATGCAAACTCTTCCGGTGCAATCAAAAAATGGTCACATACCACCAGAATAGTGGTTTTTAACTAGTGGTTTGCGTATAGTTTAAAATATAAATTTAGGGCAAAAATATTAAAAAAAAGTTTTCCCATTTTATTTTCGTTTCATATAGTATACTTTGTTAGAAAAATAACGGCAATCACGTTAAAATATAAGTAATTTTAGCAAAAATATTTTTTAAAAAACTGTCTAACATGAAATTATAACAAGTAAAAGGCAAAAATAATAAAGAACTAAAAAAAACAGATAATAATAACAAAAACCTGTTTGTAGAAATCTGGAGAACTTGAAGACATTTAACATTGATTTCCAAGTGTCTCATTAAGTACCCCGATTCCCATTTGTCATACTATTGCAATATCTATTTAAAAAAAAACAATCCACGCTAAATTCGGACGTTTGACATTTTAGACAGCTGATTACTAGTGAATTTTTTTTTTTAATAATATATTTTTTATAATATGCTAATATAATTTGGAACAAAAACTTATTTGAAATAAAATATTTTTTGTGCTGCTTGCCGGACATGTAAATATGTATCGCTTTGGCCCAGGTCCCAGGGTAAAGATAAATGCACAAAATCATTAACACAGATTACCCCAAAAAGAAACCCAAAAAGAAAATGTAAAGTTAGGTCGAACAGTGGAATAAATCCATATCTGAATTTAAGATATGTTTTATACTGCTGTATAGGATTTATTAAAGTCAATTGAATTTGTGCACCCTGTTTGTGTAAATATCTATATCCTACTATCTGTACCAAACGGTTCCCATTTAAATGTCTAAAGTCCCCAAAGAATATTTTGTAATAAATGAATCAAATACAACAATATGGAACATAACTATAATTTAAATAGGCAGGTTATTTGAGAGATGTTGTTAATAAATAAACATTAAATAATAAAAATGTATCATACAAAAATTATTTCTCCCTAGCAGAAAAAAAAAGTTTCTAAATAAAAATGTTTTTAAAATTTTTCCTTTTAAACAGTTTTTTCTAATTGCCCTTTTCACCAATACATCTAGACCAAATGTTATTTATCTTTACGGAACTATTAAAAAATATAATAAAATACTGGTTTTACTCTAAAGTTTTAAAACTGCCTTAATACATTTTATGTCTTCTTAAAAAAACAATTACCTATTTTACTGGTGATTTTCCCTTATCATAATTTCAAGCCTAGATGTTTAACCCCATAAATTGTGTTAAACCAATGCCAACCCACATACACTTTGGTGGTTCCACCCTCTGAGTCGTTGCAGTTCGTTGTGATTCAACATGGTTACCTTTGTTGTATTGGTATCTTTTTCATGTTTGGCAAAAAGGATTTTTAAGTTGTTGAAAGGTTTAGGGCATCGTCTCTCTTTTTTTCCCAGGAAACATTTTCCCTATTTCTATGGCTTCCCTAATTATCCTCTTCCTATAGTGGCCCACATTGGCTGAACAGAGCCGATGTTGTTTTTTTGTTACGGATACTACTCCTCAACTCTTGTCGATATTCTTCTGTTGGTTTGACCCAAGGGTGGTAAACTTCCCCAAGGGAGTCCTGGTTTCCCATTTAAGCCCATATACGCCGATTTAAATGTCAATTTGATATTTGTGACGTAATCCATTTCCCCTATAGTTTTGTTTACAAGTAGTATACAGTCTTAATTTTTTTAAGTGGTATACAATACGGATAAAACAGTAGGTGTAAATTCAAATTAGTTTTCAAAAGTTGAATATTTAACAAAAATTAATAAAATAAATCTACCTTCTGGGCAATACGGTGACGCCCAAAACATAACCTTATCTGCGGACAAATAGTAAAAATCGAGCACTCCTTGTTAAGTTTATCACCCTTGGGTTGGCCTTTGTACGGGAAAGCCGCATGTTCCACATGGTATGCTGTAGAGCCCTGATTCTTTAGTTATGTTTTGTTTTTTGGGTTTCTGAGATAGGATCTGATGGTTTGGGGGCGGTTTATATTTTTTGTTATAATATTGTGTTTTTAAATATCCTTCCTATTCTATCTGAAGTTCCTTTTATGTGTGACAGTACGGTTTTATTGTCTGTTCTGTGGTGTTTTTCAACCTTTGGTTTTTTGAGTTATTTTTTAGCTTTTGGATTGTGGAATTTTTTTTCTGTTTAAGTGCGGCTATGATGGTTTTTAAATTTTAGATCCCTGTTGTTGACGCCCCGGGGGCGTAGTGATCCTGATATCAGTGTTTTCTACTCCTTTTTTTTGTGCTGGGTGGTGATGGGACTCGGGGTTTGGGGTTTCCTATTCGTGTGGGTAGATTTCCTGTAAACTGTGTTTTTTAGATTTCTTCTGTTTTTTTCATTATAAAGATATCTAAAAATAAAATTTGTTTTTCTTTCATCTCTAAAGAAAAATGTATTCTTGGGTGCAGTGAATTCAGGTACTTAAAAAAATTTAAAAAACGTCGCTTCCATGTGCTCATACCACAAAGATGTCGTCAACATATCGTATCAGATGTGCGTCAGTCAGAGCTCGAGTTTCGAAGTAGCTCATGTAGAGGTTGGTAATAGCTGAAGACAGGGAAGAGCCCATTGCTGCACCGTCTATTTCTTGTCTGTATATCTGGCCGTCAAACATAAAATAGGCGTTCTTTGAGGCAGTCTTTGAAGAGATTTTATGATGAGTTGTGCCGTTATTGCAAAATAAAAATATATATATATATATATATATATATATATATATATATAAAAATATAAAATATATATATAAAATATATATATATATATATATATATATATATATATATATATATATATATATATATATATTATATATATAAATAAAGAAAAAATTGAGGGCCCAAAAAGCAAATAATCGAGAAAAGGGGTAATTTCAGATATTAAAGGGGGTTTTTAAAAATTTTAAAAAGTCAATATCTTAAAAACTATAAAAAAATACAATACTTTATAGGACATAAAAATGATTTTAACAGGACCTTTAATTTATGTGATCTTGTCTTTATGCAATATTTTCGACTTATATTAAAAAAAAAAACCCCCTATTCAGATTTTTTTTAAAATACGTACATCTGGAAAAAATTTGATTTTTTTTTAATGTTTGTAATTTTTCTACAAATTTTGAGTAATTTGGGGAAATTTAAATAAATAAAATAAATAATTTATTATCAAAAAACCCCAAAAAACCCCATAAATAATAAAAAAAACCCCTTTTGACCGAAATGTTTGTCAAAATTACATTTTTTGTAGGATTTTCATATAATTATTTTTTTCTACCCTCTATCTTACACTGCACAAAAATTTGATTTTATTAAAAATGTGTTAATGTTTCACCAAGTTTTGTTTATTTTACAGGGTTACAAATGTGGATAACAAAGCTAATGGACAAAGAAGAAATTGTTGGGGTTAATCAACAAAAATGATATACCAGCTGATAAAGTCTGGGAAGTGTTTGGGGGCAACATATGGATCTAGTCCGTAAGAAAATTATAGAAAAAACAAAAAATATTTTCTTCTCTTGGGGTATGGCATTTTTTTAAATTTTTCCAATACAATATTGGGGGTTTTTCATATATTAT
>JAHBCN010014698.1:0-22189 GCA_019359885.1 Listronotus oregonensis
AAAAATTACTTTATTAAAAAATATCTTTAAATATACAAGTAGTACCTATTTTTTTTTTATCTTTGGACAGTCCACGAAGGCTGAGGCCTAAGTACTAATGTACCGTGGGTGTCTTAAGTGTGGTGAGAGAAGTTTGTTTACAAGGGACTTAAATACTTGAAGACTGGGAGAGGAAGGAAAAACTTCTGCGGGTAGCAGGTTCCATAGTCTGGACACTTTAGGGATGAAGGAACAAAGAAAGCGGGAAGTTCGTGGCCTCTCTAGTTGAACTGTAAAAGGATGCATAAAAGTTGCACAACGTGTTGCTCTGTTAGGAGCTGCCAGAGAAGGAATTATACTGGCCAACTCCCCTGAGGAGAAGCCGTGAAGATAACTACAGAATAGCGACAGATCCCCTACGGCTCGACGGTCGGCAAAAGAAGGAAGCCTTTTTGTAAGCGTGGGATCATTATTAAGACGCGCGGCTCTTCTTTAAATGGAGTCCAGAATGCTAAGTATGGTAGGAGACGCCATTCTCCAGACATGAGAACAATATTATAAAGAGGGTCTGATTTAAGATACATGCAGAGTATACAGATTGGGGGAAAAAATACTTTCTGGCTCGAAAAACGAATCCAAGCTTTTTTAAAGCTGCCGAGGCTATGGACGTAATGTGCTTGTGCCAGTTGAGGTTATTCTCAAAAGTAACACCGACAAGATAAACGACTCTTTGTTCTGCAGAACTTGGTCGCTCATATGTATCTGATGAGCACTGGCAGACTTTATTCGCTACAGCAAACAGGACTGTGTTTTCGATACATTAAACTGAACAAGATTTTTGGCGCCCCAATCCAAGATAAGTTTGAGGTCTTGTGAGAAAGACATCCGCATTGACCTACGCTTGGTCTCCAAATCAGGCTTGTTGACTGGCTTGAAAATGCTAGCGTGGAGGGTACTATAGTCAGCAAAACTATGAATGGGATTAATTGTCGTAAAGTGATTGTTGGGGTCTGTATTTGGTTGTAACGTTTAGTTTTTTGCCTAACCTTGTAATTCTTGCTAAATTTTACCAGAATAAACAAACCTGAACTGCAAATCCAAAGTAATAATTAAAAGCATCTCGCACATTAACACTGTCTAGTTCAGCTTCAGCTGCTAGCAAAGCAAACAACAGCTTATATCTTTGTTGGAAATAAGTGGCGTAACTGGCAGTTACGTTATTTATACCTGCTTCGAACCGCTCAGCGCAAGCAGCCCAAGGTAAGATTTCCTGAAAAAAAAAATACGTTAGACGTTATAAAGAAATATTAAAGAAATATATATTACCTTATCTTGACCGCCTTCAACGTAGTTTAGTGGAATGGGTTGCCAGAAAAGACTCGACCAGATTTGATCCCCTCGAGGTGGATACATGGCTGCCAACACTAGTTCCAGGGACATTTTGGTTCTGTTTACGTTGGTACTTCTTGCATCCACGTGGTTTATGTGCCAGGTTTGTGTTAAGAAATCGTTGAATCTTGTGCGTAGTTCATTGCCAATACTATATTCGGTTTGTTTTCCAGTCTAAAATTTAAACAACAGTTTCCACAAGAATTATTTAATTACTAGCTTTTCGCCACTTATGAAATATCTTTAAGGGGTCAGTCTACACGGTAATTTTTTTTTTTATTTTTTTTTTTTTTAGTTTTTGAAAGTTTATTCATTTAACAACATTCTCTAAAAATTTTAGAATATCCGAGTGTTCTAAATATATTTTTCTGCCTTTTACGTTTTATTATCCAAGCGCGCGACACACGCGACAAAGCGCGCATAACTTTTGCAAACGGCCAATCTTTAGAGGATTCTAAAGAAAGTAGAATAAAGCTTAGAGAAAATAAATTGGATGAAAGTCAAATATTTGAAGAAACAGAAGGAATTTCGTATGGTGCGGGCATTGACGATTCGATTTTTTGTTTGTAATTTTTCGATAAATAAAGACTTTAAACGCGTTTATCTCAAAACCATGTTTTTTGACCTTACGATTTTTAGAGACTACTGAACTGATACTCATTAAATTTTAACTAGATAACCCTTAGATGTACGACTAATTCGACCTACAATCATCTTAAAATTTTAATTTTTACTATTTTTTTTTTAAAGTAAAATCCACAAAAAAAACACACACATAGTCCGCCATTTTGTTAATTATATGTAAAATTTAACGATTGTAGGTAGAATCGAACCTACTGTTATAGCTAATTTAACGCCACTAACGGCGGAGTTGATCGCGTTGTTAAATTTAGCAGTGGACTTAGCAATTGTTAAAAGTTAACAACGGTTTAGAATGTTTAACAAAATGTCAGATTTTGACAGGTTGCCTATAAAATCATTGAATAACATTAACAATGGCGTTTTGTTAAACATTCTAAACCGTTGTTAATTTTTAACAATTGCTAAGTCCATTGCTGAACAACGCGATCATCACTCAGTCGTATGTTTTAATTTCACATGATTAGTTCCAGAGATATGGATAACGTAACTTAAATGTCTACTTCTTGAAGCGTTACCATTACCTAAAATTATTGTAGGTTTGTTTATATCGTTTGTCTGGGGATGAAGGTTCAGAGAATATTTTAACGTAGAGTATATTTAACACGGCACTGCACTACAGCATGGAAAATTCGACTTCACTAATAATAAAATTATTAAATACAATCGATAATATTGAACTGCTAAATGTTACATCGGCTAATGTCTTTTGTCTTTTTATAAATGGAAATAACATTGAGAAAAAGTAGAAAAGGTAAAGTACAAAGCGGCCGGCTATCCGCAGTGACTCTCGTCAAGTTTTAACCTCTTGACTTCTTAACCCCGTCTTTTGCCTCATTGCATCATAATCTATGCAACGGCTTTTTTTTACGTCGCGAATTGTTTGCTGAATTCCATCTCGATATGTACACTCCCAGTCAAATTAACGGCTTTAAGTACCTTACGCGTCAGAAAAAATTAACTGAACTCTATAATGTTTGATGGAATAAAATTATAACAAATATTAAGGATTATTTTATCAACACTACATTATTATATATACAAAATGTTTAAAATTATAAAAAAATAAATTTTTCTTGCAGTTTAAGAGTGTGTTTATTAAGCCCAACATCTTTTTTTATTAATAACTTTGATAGAAGCTTATAAAAAAATAGTGAAAATACGGTTTTTTTAGAGCGCGCCGAGTAGACTAACCCCTTAATTTGATAGTTAGAACAAAATGGTATTAAGATATTGAGGATTAAAATTTATCTTATAATCTAAAGTTATATCTCTTTAATTTAAACTATGCTGCGCGAGAAAGTTATCCTTCAATAACCATTATAAAAAGAATAATTTGTACTTTTTGATCCTTTAATAAAAAATGTGTATTGCGATATCCCTTATCATTTTGTCAAAATTCCTTAACAGTTAAAGATATCTTCATACACGCAAAAAGCATCAGTTATAAAATATTTTTTTTAAACACCATAATTTAAATTTACGCGCTCTAACTCCCAAATATTTATAGACGGATTCTGGACAATTATTTTGATAAAATTTCGTTGTAACTGACCCTGTATAATATCGATTTAAGTAAACTTTGGTGAATTGTTCTTTCAGACCATGCAGACCATAACTACAGTTTTAAAATTCAAAAAATTTTGGTAGGTAGTAATAATTGCTAGACTTTGACAGATTATTGGCTTTTTGTGTTGTGGCATTTCAGAATTTCGTCATTACCTTCTTATGTTACTTAATTCGCAAGTTAAACATATTATACAAAAAATAGTTAAGTTTAGTACTTACGTTTGTGAGTTGTCCCCAACCCTCTGGGTAGTAGCTTTCATTTGCATATGGAGAAGTTGGTAAAATAGAACCGTCGTCCGGATTTCTGTTTCCATGTCTGAATACCTTAAAAATAAAACGGTGATTTGCATTATTACGTCAAAAATTATAAACTTTTATTAAATATTTATTAAATTTAATTGCGGCTGGCCATAAGCGAAAAAGGCTGTAGCCTAAGGAGATAAAAGGATCTGGATCGGGCGTGTACAGTAAAATGAGGAACTCACAATTCTCCATTCCACTAGGAACACACAGTTCTGTATTTCAAACAGAAATATATGCTTTACTGCACTGTGCAAGAGAAAATTACAGGAGGGCTTACAAAAATAAGCGGATCTGCATAGTAACAGATAGCCAAGCGTCACTAGGGGCACTAGTAAACCCCAAGGTGACGTCCAAGCTGACATGGGAATGCCAAGAACTGGAGGTCCTGGGAGAACGCAACAGAGTTACTCTCCTGTGGGTACCAGGATATTCGGAAATGGAAGGCAACGAAAAAGCGGATGAGCTAGCGAGTGGATCATCCACACCATACTTTGGACCAGAACCTGCCCTTGTAGTGACCAAAACCCAAGCACGAGGGCAAACAAAGGAATGGATCCGAAACAAACAGGAATATATCAACCAACTAGTCTCGGGGTTATACAGACTTGTAGAAGGAACAAGACTAATGGAAGGATTGGTATAAAAGACAATGGGAGATTAGGCATAAAAACCCAAGAGGCTGCGCTGCCTCCGGTAGTAAAAGACGGCTTCCAGAAAGAAGAAGAAGAAGAAGGAGGAGATAAAATGTAAAAAACCAATAAATTAAAAATTATATTTTGTGTTAAATCAATCAATTTAAAAATTAACAAAAATACTAATATTAACTTTAATAATTTCCCTTTGCCAATTGCCTGACGCCCAGTCTTAGTCGTTCGAATTCGCGCTACCAATATTTTATGTGGCGGGAATAATTTTTGCCACGACCATCCGCCTAAAATTTGCAGCCGCTGCATCGTATTTCCCCACGGGTAAGCCATTTTATGCGGAGTTTAACACGCAACAGGGCGATATATTTTTTCGCCTTCAAGCGGTACGATTTAATTCGTTGCTTGGGATATCATAGTATTCTCTGCTGCCTCGGTGCCGCGTGATCAAATAATAGAAGGAATGGCAAATATTGTTTAACATTTTTAAAACGTTGAGGTTTTGCGACATTTGCTTGCTGAAAAGGTACATATAAAATCGCTTGGTAGACCTATTCCAGATCTAAAGCTTACTCAGGTTGATAAATATAGAAAATGGTTTGTAATAATAAAAAAGAGCAGAAAAATAAATTGTCTGATATTCTTTTTAAAATAGCCCCCCGGTATACTAAAGCACCTACTATACCTACTAAAGGCAGCCTTGCCGTTCCGCCATGCGAACAAGTGTGCGAAAAAGAAACAAGTATAACTTTTCTCTCTCGCTCCACGTGCCTGATATGTCGGTGGGGAGCCTTATATACTCCGCCCACCAATTAGCACGCAGAACGGGATACATTCCCCTTCTTGCCAAGAAAGGTTTTACTGCCATCCTTCTTTTTCTCTTGCACACTTGTTCGCACTGGTGAGCCGTAAAGCTGCCTCTAGTAGGTATATATAAGAAGATAAAATCTAACGTTGACAGAAGGCATGAACATGTTAAATAATCATAATAAATATCAGTAAAAATGTTGCTAAAATTTATGTGATACTAATCCCAACAAACGCTAATTCTGTAATCAGCTGTCAATGGTTTGGCATTGTACATGATCTGGAAGGGTAGAAAATTTAGAAATATAAAAAAAGCATTTTGAGTTTTTAAGTTATGTCAGATGTGGGTAGATAAGAGAAAGTTATTACTTTTGGATGTTGCAACAGTTGGTTGTTTTTAGTTCTATATTTATGGAAAAATGTTAAATAATCAAAAGGATCACAGTGGAAAAAAGTGACAAAAAATAATAGAAAGGGGTACATTAGTTTTTTTATTTAAAGACAAGAAATATATGTTATATCGGCATATCTTAGTTTTAAAAAGGACATATTCATATGGATAATCTTTTATTTACTGAAAATCTAAAACGTTGTGGGCCAGTTTTTTAAAAATTATCAAATTTATGTTTTTAATTTGTTCTTTATTTAGAATAGGAGATTTTGAAAGTATACTAAATTTTTTGAAGAAATTTTACAACTGAAAAACCTAGGTTCTTAGTGTAACTCCGAAAATCGTTCTGTGTCGATTCTCGCGCATTTTCTCAATCTCCTTGGGTAAAATAGTGATCATGCGCAGTATTTTATTTATGAAAATATTAATTAGAATTATTAATCATGCTAGATACAAAATAAATATTGTTTAAATTTTGGGCACATTTATGGCAACAATTTTCGGAATAATTCTTGTATGAGTAAAAGGTTCTGAGAGATTTATTATGTGTTGAAATTTAGAAAGTTCTAAATTATCTTTAAAAATTATATTTCTTTAATTTAATTTTACTTTAAAATGGACAGCTACAGTGTAAGTATATTAACTAAATTATCTAAAAAAATTCACCCATAAAATATTTCATGTTGAACAGTTTTACGAGCATTAAAAAATGTAACTAGATTTTCCCTTTAACAACAAATACAATTTGGTAAATAAACAAATAAAGAATATTTTTCCCGCTTTTAAGTCTTCTTACCTCTAGTCTAGGAAACAAACCATTTTGCCTCGCAATTTTTTCAAAATGCATAGAATGACTTGAAATTTTGACAGTCCAATGATTAAAATCTATATCATGCCGAAGGGCGCCTTTATCTTGGGGTTGGTTGCCAAACTATCTCGAGGGTGGACATTTTTAAAAATATTTTGACCATAAAAATCGATGGAAAAATAATTTCTAAGTAAAAAATATTTTATGCATTTTTTTTGTAAAATGCATACTTTTCGAGTTATCAGCGATCAAAAGTCGGCGTTTTTCGTCGATAAAATCAACGTTTTTATCGGTTTTTTGCAAATAACTCGATAAGTATGCATTTTATCTAAAATAAAAAAGCTACAAAATTGTTGCTTTAAAAAAAAACGAATAAAATGGCTTTTTGTAATTGCTGTAGGACCAATACAAACAAAGTTGTGGTTTGTCAAAGATTAGCTGTTATTCATCAAATACAAAATTTCAAAGTTTCAAAAGCAAATAACACAAAATTTACGTATTTCTAGAGGAAATATTATAATAAGTTTTTTGAAGCATTTGCAAATACCTTTCTTTAAAAAAAAAGTTTGTATCATTAAAGTTGAGTGAGCTATGATTAAACTAACTATCCACAACTAACCAAAATTTTTTGAGTGCGAAAAACTTTGAAAACAACCTCATAATTACCACCCTAATTAAAATAAGTCGTAGCCTTTTTTTTCAATTCTCTTTATTTATGTATCATAAATGCATTCCAAAATTTGAACCGATTTAAATTGCTTAATTTTGAAAAAAATGGATCGGCAAGTGAAAATCAAATTTCAGAATTTTCATAAAAAATTACCTTTTCTTGAAAATAACTCGAAAACTAAGGACATACTTAAAAATTACTAGAGTATCAAATTGTAGCTTTTTAAATTACAAACATTTTGCTTTTTTAAAATTTACTATATGACGAAAAGTAAGTGAGATATAACCATTTAAAATGTGTGTGTATAGACAAGCATTACCTTGTTTCAGCCCTTTTTACTCACCCCTTTAAAAAAGTAAGGATTTTAAACAGTTTTAATATATAGGACCTTATAGCTCTTTAAAAAACTAACAAAATGGTTTTAAAGAACTTTTTATCACAAAAACTGAAGGAGTTATGCTTAAAAAACCAATTTTTGGAGCATTCTAAAAGCGATTCGATGCATTTAAAAAAATCCGCAGTATTGTACTGTTTTTGCATTATAAGATTATAAGGAGTGAGTTTTTGAGGATTAAAAAGTTACAAAATTAAATTAGTAATACTTTTGAGCAGTCACATTTTGTAATTACAACTCTGTGACAATATGTTAATTTTTCTAAGGTAAACATTTTTTTTATTAAATCATAATAAGGGTTGATTTTCAAGGGTTAAAATATATTAAATAATGTTTCAAAGAATAAAATACTTATTTGTGTGACTTAAGATTTACTATGAAAGTTTTGAAGGTTTTTGCAATAAGGGATAGTTTTCACCCCTAAAAAATAAAAAGCTACCTTCAGCATAATGGAGATTTTGAAAAGAAGGGTAAGTTAAGCTTAATGCCAAATTTCCATGCAAAAGATTGTGATAACTTATATATTTTTAGGGTAAATGTACATATTTTTTAATATAATAAGGGTTGATTTTTAAAGGTTAAAATATTTCAAATATTGTTTCAAAGAAACAAAATACTACTTTTTCAACTTATTTCAGTCAAATTTTACTCAACTTAAGCTTTTATGTATAGTTTTATAAGTTTTAGCAATAAAGGGTAGTTTTCACCCCTAAAAAGTAAAGAGCGCCCATCAGCATAATATAAATTTTGAAGAGGAGGGTAAGTAAAGCTCAATCCCAAATTTTCATTCAAATATATGCATTTTAAAAAAATTGCCGGATTTTGCACTCTTTTTAGCTTCGTTTTCTGGACTACTCTATACATTACTAAAATCAAATAAAAAACAACTTTTCGCATGGACAAGTACATTTTGGTTTTTTATCTTTATACGTTTATAAAATGAAATAAAAAATAACTTACCATATGGACCAGCCTCAAAGTTGGATTGCTGGCTCCGTTATTGAAAACGAAAAAGGCAGATAGACTACCCCACAGAGCGGGGAAAACTATCAGCAGAAAGAAAGTGTTCATCTTGGTTTTTTTGATCAAGTGATAACTTTTGCCGGCTCGAGTTCCATTTTATAATTAACCGAGGTACTATAGTCCACGTGCGACGGTAACCATAAATTTTATTTGCTAAATCCGATTTTTATTAAGGGTTCTTAGTTTTATAAGTATTAAAATAAGCAATGGGATTATGATCGCGTGCAAAATTTTGTTTTGTTTTGTTTATTTTGCGGGTATAGAGTTTGTTCGTGTTGATAATGGATTTGAAACGTTGTTTTTTACTTTTGTGTAGACCTTTCATTGATATTTTTAAACGACTTAACAAAAAGGAAGTTATCAATTAAAACGTAAAATTTAATAGGTGTATGTATGTACTTCAACTTAGGGTACAGTAAGGATTTGATCAAAATCGGTTTAGTAGTTTTTATGATATAAACCAATATTATGTTTAAATGTAACGGCTTATAATACGAGCTACGGATATGATGTCAGAGAAAATGTGAATCTCAAAACCCTGATTATAACTTGCAACAAAACTATTAGGGGAGAATGGGGGAATGGGAGCCACATAAATAAAAACCTTCATCAAAATTATATTTATGACTTTACAGACATTCCAAAGATATTGATAGGTAGCTTAAGATATTTGTCATGGTTCGCGATTATTTATCTTTTGATATAATCATATGTATTAGGATCTATCATTAGAAAACAGTACATCGTGAATGGCTCTAATTACCCCGTCATGTCGGGTAATGGGGGCCAGATTAGGGGAAAATATTTTTTTATATTTTGTAAATGTCATGTTTCATTTAAATAATAGTGCTTAATATGCTTTTAAACCATTTTATTCATACAAAAGTCACATATGTAATCATCAGGCTTATTAAAACCCGAGCACTCAGAATGAACCCATCTACCACAAATTGTGCACCTGAACCACAGCTCTCCGCTCTTCCCAGAGTCACCGCAAAGAAAGCACAACTCTGTTTCATCCCCATCATTTGAGCTCTCATCATCGCACATATCTTTATCGCTCAATTCTTCAGGGTCATCCGATGAATCTTTTTTGTGACTTCTTCGGCTTTTCTCTTATAATTTTTTTTATTTGCTTCACATTTCTTTTGTATTTTTCTTTTCCCATGTTTCTTTTGCTCTTTCTCTTCCAAAATTAATTTCATTGGAGTTTCCGTCAATATTGTGGAATGTTGTTTGGACCTAGTCTTCTTTTTTGGAAGCCCTGGTGTCTCTGTTGGTAAAGGTGAAGATTTGTTAAGAATATCAACTATCGAGGTCGTCTGTTTTTCCATTCCTTTTTGTTTTTTGTAAATCATTGTAGGACAGCTGTCTGATTGTTGAGGTGATGGTGTTTGCTGACATCTAATGGGATCCACATTTTTTTGGCGTTGATGAGCCTTTCACTGTCTGCGAAGAACCCGCATTCTTGCCTCCCCAATGTGAACATCCCGGCCTGGGCGACTGTGCTCTAATGGGGCCTACATTTTCTGCTCTTATTTGTTCGACAGGTTCTTGTACAACGGGAATCGAGGTATTGTTCTCTAACAAAAAATCTTCATCGGAAAAAATGTTAGGTTGCAAAGAGAAGATCCCGGTGGTACGAAAACCGGCTACTGCTTTGTCTATCGATGCAACTTTACTGTAAGCTTTATTGAATAGGGAAGCCACATCATACACTGTGATCTGGCTCAGATGTCTAGACTTCATGTAGGAATCACATTCTCTATGATAGGCTTTCTTAAGAGGTCCAAAAAATGTTACATCAAGCGGCTGCAGCCGATGAGAAGAATGTAGTGGGAGAGATAGAAGTGTGATATTATTTTCTCTGCAGAACAAGTAGGCCGCCAAACTAGCATGACTGCAATGATTGTCTAATGCAAGTAAGATGGGTGCACCTTTTTGTGCGTTAGTGTACTTAATAAAATGGTGTAGCCATTCCAGGAACATTTCGTCATTGGTCCAGCCGCTTGGTGTAACGTGGTACTGAGCATTAGGTGGCCCATCCTTTTCGAGAAGAGGTGAGTGGCGCTTCCTTGGGAAAATAAAGAAAGGTGGAATATAATTTCCCACAGAACTCATTGCACAAATAATTGTGATATTTTTTCCACGCTCGGCACTTGTAGCAGCTCCAACTCTCTTTTGACCTTTTTGGGCTATGACTTTTCCTGGATCGTGCACAATGGAGATATCCGTTTCATCCATGTTGTAGATATTATTTGGGTTAAATGCATGCTTTTCCATTACATTATGTAGATTTTCAAAAAATCGAGATACTTCTTCTTTATTGAAACCTTTGATTCTGTTCAAACTCGTTGCTTCAGCCTTACGGAAGCTTATATCACCATTTCTCTTCAGAAATCCTTCCATCCAATCTTTGCCAGCTAATCGCTTTTCTTTATTAAAAGGATGGTTTATTTGCAAATTTTCTGCACATTCAAATGATAAGCGTCGTAGTTGCCATCCTGTTAAGCCACAAAACATCTTTGATAGTTTTATTAAATGCGCGGTTAGGTATTCTTCTTGTTTAGGCGTAAACACAGCATTCCGTCCCATTTTTGCAGGAATATCGAGCTTGTTTGCTTTCAATCTTTTCTGCAAAGTTTGATATGGTATTCGACATTTTTTTGCCCCTTTTCGGATAGATATTCCATTTTTGACCAAATCAGAAGCCCTTTTTAAATCATCTAAGGTCCAAGAACTTTTGTCTGTTTTTCTCTCTCGTTTTCTCGGCATCTAGATTAAAAAAATATACTGTGAATCTCAATGGGGTAATCAGAGCCAGTGTGGCTCCCATTACCCGTTTTGTTTACAAAAATTCAAACGGTTAAAATCGAATTTAAAAAACTTTATATCGATCCAATAAATACATGCCGGTGTTCTCTAAAGCCTAATGTCCTCCTAAGGCACGTTTTAAAAGAATTTAATTACACTAACATACCATGCAGTTTGTAACACGCGTACGTTATAATAATAGGCAAAAAATCCCGACATTCGCACCGTGAGTCCAACTATTACTGAATTTGAGAACGAATCACAGCGACGCTATGTCTGCAATGCTAGGAAGGCCTTGCAGATGCCGCTAGGATCCCAAAGGCGCGCAATTTAAAATAACACGTTGGCTCCCATTGCCCGATGGCTCCCATTACCCCGCGGTACCCTACTACTTATTTCAAAAAAAAATCCGGTTTTTACTTAAAACTAACTAACTTCTTACCAAATGTGATTTTTTTTATTATTAAGTTAAGAAACAAAAAATGTCCAGGAAAAGTTCTACTTTTCTAAAAAATAAGATTTTCGTGCAACATGTAAAATTTGCTTTTTTGGGTGTCTGTTATTAAAAATTGTAGCTGGTTCTCTATGCGTCTTGTAATAATCTCCGACTATGAAAACAATTTCCATTTTTTCCGCCTTAGTCAATTGAACAACCTTACTGAACTTATAAAAGCGTAGAAATATCGAAACAAATCTATTTAGACTTTAACAATTAGCCTTTTTCCTCTGAAGACTTAAAAAATATCCGCTAGGGGCAGCACCGGTGGGGGGTACAAATAATTTGAATTCCATATTGACAACGACGTAAAATGTACTGAACTAAAATCGAATTAACCGAAGATGATGTACTTGGGGCAAAACTAAAATATTCAAAAACACACGATAATCTTTTCCAGGACTTAAAACGATGGGTTGCATGTCGTAGTTTACCCGTATCAATTAATAATTAGTTAAAAGGTTAGTTAATTCATAAATAGCCTGTAAGTTTATAGTATTTCTTTTCTTTTTTCTGTACAATGCCCTGATGGCTCCTTATATATCACGTTTGTCCCGCAGGCCGGAGGTCCCGAGTTCGATTCTATCACGACTTCAAACACTTTTTTTTATTAAAAACTGCTTTTGAAAAGCAAAAAAGCTTATGTTTTAAATAAAAAATTTTTGGAGTCATGGTAGAATCGAACTCGGGACCTTCGTGCTGCGGGACAAACGTGATATATAAGGAGCCATCAGGGCATTGTACAGAAAAAAGCAAAGAAAGCCTATAAACTTACAGGCTATTTATGAATTAACTAACTTTTTAACTAATACATTTTTATTACCTAACGCGGGTAAACTACGACATGCAACCCATCGTTTAAAGTTCCGGAAAAGATTATCTTGTGATTTTGAATATTTTAGTTTTGCCCCAAGTACATCATCTTCAGTTTATTGTGTTTGTACCTCCCACCGGTGCTGCCCCTAGCGGATATTTTTTAAGTCTTCTGAGAAAAAGGCTAATTTGATAAAATTGTTTTTGACAATTTGACAAACACCTGACAATAATGTAATAATATGTTTTGTCCTTATAATCAGTTTACGGAACGTTCAGGACTTACGTGTACTAAATGTTTGATTTAAATTAAATAATTTGTTGTGCATTACCTTTTTGAATAAAAATAAAATTTTACCAGCTTGTATCGCATTACATTTTAGAAGACCCGCTAAAAACTAATTTATTAGTTTTACTGAACTACCATTCACAATTTGAAACGGGGTTGTGTTAAGAAGATTTGAATTTGATTTTTGAGCCTTCCTGTATACTATAGAAAAAAATGCAAGAAAATCCTGTTTTTTAACCAAGCAGAACTTTTTCTTAACATATTTTTTTAATTCAACAATAAAACAAATCCCATTTGGTAAGAAGTAGTGCTGGGACTCGAATAGTATTTTGTGACTTAAGTCAGTCGAGCAATTTTACTACCTTACTCGAGTTATACTCGAGTTTTCGAGTCAGTCGAGTAAAATCTCACTTAAGTTGCAAGTTTGCAATTCCAGTATGATTTCTTTTAGCAATTTTAAACAAATACCTTTATTAAAATAGTGTTATTGTCATGGAGTAAGATCTCGGTTTGTACCGGCGCGGCATAGATAAGTAAAATATAGTAGGAAGTGACATCCAGTGACAACAGAATCAACTCGATGCGCCGAGTTGACTATGTAACTTGAGTGCAAAGAAGTGAGTATATATATATATATATATATATATATATATATATATATATATATATATATATATATATATATATATATATATTTTATATATTAGTTCAGTTTTAATTTATTATTAATGGCTATATATATATATATATATCATATAATCATTTATTATATATATATATATATATATAATATGGATATATATTATATAATAGATCGTTTCCTAGTGATGTTTGTAAGCTGTACGTCAGATATAAGTCATACTTTGAATAAAAATGTCGGAAGTGAATTCAAGTATAAATAAGCTGTGACAGGATGGTTTGAATTAAATAGGCCAGTATTGATGGGTTGTTTCACAGCTTTACATGGGCGTACGGTTTTATAGGGTTTAATTACTTTTTAAATTTGGCTTGAATAACTTTAAAAAATATATTATTTTAATATTACATTAGCTTAGAAAAAAATATTGCAAATCAAAAATATTCTTTTTTGTGCTCAAAAGTATCTTTTTAATGAAAATATTATAAACGATTCAAAAAAATGTAAGCGTCATTGTATAGTCATTAAATAATACAAAACAGTTATAAAAAAAACACATTTATTGCCCTTTGAATAAAAATAATTTTGTGTACATATTTCTGATCTTTTCCTCTTTTACAGTATTTTTACAAATAAAATTGGTCCGTGTAGTTTAGTAGGCATTACAAACTGCCTTAATTAATGAAACCCTATGGCTCTCTAAGGGGGTTACATCATGCATTGCCATTTTTGAGAAAACATCCCTATTTATAAAATATTTCAATACTTTTAAAGATACAACCTCCTTTATAATTTTACCTGATTCCGTCCTTAGAATCTGCTCGGTTTTCTGACAAATTAATATAATGTCATTAATTGGTATAGATATAGACAAAATAATACTAAACATTCGTCCTAAAGATTCAATACTAACTAATACCAAACAATATGATACTCAAAAATACCATAGGGCTATTTTGTTATTTCCACCTACCTATGCCCATGTTTAATATTTATTGTCTTGCTTGACCTTCAAATGTCATTAACTTAAAATAAATGATTAATTACCCAAGTTTTGAGTAGTAAAAGTAAATTTAACATTAAAATCGCTTACCTATGGAACGTTACTCCCAAATTTGTAGTACTGGTGTCTGGGAACACCCACAAGCCGCACAACTGACCATTATTTCTTGATTTATCGTCAAAAAAACTGTTCTTATGGCTACTTTATTGTCTATACAAACTAATCACTAATAATTTTAAATGTTCAATGAACTTAATTATACTTTCACTACTTTACTTTCGCTAGAAATAAGAAAAAACGCCCAAAAAAACGTACAACTAGTAAAAACTCCAAAAAACTCAACTCGTGCATAAACTTGACAGTTTAGAATGAGTTATAGATGGGGGTTCAACATGGCCGTTTCCGTCGCACATTCGTATACCGGTAAAGTGAGCAACACTCCTCCCTGTCAGTTTTATATTCAAAGATATAATCCATAAAAACAGCAAAAGAGGTCAGGCCAAGGATGGCCGCGCATGAACATCTTCCAGTCGATTACTCTACGTACAGAAAAGTCGCAGAAAAAAAAATGGAAAATATTCGTAATTAAAGTCTCTACAAGTTTTATTTAAACTATTTTTTCATAAAATAGCGATTCCTAAGGAAAAATTACAAAAAACCCAACAAATGACCAAAAACTGCGAATAAAAAAAATTGGACCACTTTTTTTTTCGTGATCAGCGTCCCAAAAAACATCGGATACCGTTGCAAAAATTCATGGACCTCTGATGGCATGCTTAAAGGGGTCCAGCTAAAGGACTAGAAATCAAAGTACGATTCTTACTATTTTTTATTACATATTTGTTAAAAAAAAATCAAGCACCCCACGCCTTTTTTACTATCATTACATTATTTTGTTAATAACTTAATTTTTATTTACACCTTATTTCAGATTAATTGGTTTATAATTGATTATTGGATTTTCTATCATTCTAACACAAACTCTTTATACTTAAAAATTATTTTCTACTTTCGGTTCGGTTTGCTATAAAAGCGTGTTTTTTTAGTTTTCCTAAACTATAATTTATTTTCCCATTTTTTAGTCGCAAAACAACATCAAAAGTAATTTTTATCAAGAGCCTTGATTTCTTAGTATATCTTATATTTATCAACAAATCTATTATGGCCAACGGATTATAACAAAATTCCATATAGAAAAGGAAATCCCTATAGATAACCCAACAAGAAGGTCAGCGAAAAACCCTTTTTCCAAAAATAATAGGGAACTTGCCAATATTTTTAATTTTTTCGAAAGTATTTGAAAATATAGCAAATGTCGCCTTAAAACACGTATTAGCAAAAAAATCCATTTTAGATACTCACAACGGCCGCAATAAATGATTGAAAATACCTCCAAATTCAAATTCTACCTGGCGGACCAAAACGCTTTGCCATTGGTCGTGACGTCACAACTCACAATCGTCAATCTACGTTCATTTTAATTCAACGGAATGGCCATTATAAAAGCGTTGTCGCCTTGATTTAAAACTGTTCGGTTCGTCAAATTTTCTTGTATTTAATCGATTGTGAGTGTTACTGCAGTTTCCATACTTTAAACATTGTAAAACGGGCTTTTCTCTTTCCATAAGTAGGTGTGGAGGTGGTTTGTTTTAAACATCGTGTTTGTGTGTAGTTTATCAAAACTATTGGATATTGTTTTCCTAAAGACTTTTGTGCAAGCAGAGTGACTATTTTCATTGAATATGACTGATGAGGGATATTCTATGGGCCAGTCCGATAACCTGCCTGTTGTGGACATGTTTATGGTTGCAAATTTTCTTAAAAATAGTGATAGTTTTTCTCCTGAAGAAGTTCGCGGCGTTAAAGCAGAGAAGTAAGTACACACGGTTAAATATAATTACGAATAATTGCGTTTAGTAGAATAAACTTACATTATTCAGTACTTATCTCTGCCTTCATTCTTTTTTTACCACCCATGAGTTTGAATCGGATATAATTTTCCATGTCCTCTTCTAACTGAAATTTAAAAATAGGAGTTTACTATAAGACCTATATACATCGAAAAAAGTATCAAACTTGCATAACAAAAACCTAGGTTATTATTTACTTACATTGAAATGATCCTCACAAACAAAAAGTACGGAGTTCGGGGAAATATCCTTGATATCTCTACGGCACGCTTTTAACCATTTCGCTCTTCGATTTGGATTTGTAGGCAGGTTAATAAATATTTTATTCGGTGTTTGAAATGTCGTACTCCGACACATTGGTACAACACAGTATTTAAATTGTTTGATACTACTTTTCTCCATAATAAACTTTAACACGACCCAAAACAATATACAGTTACAAAATGCAATGAAAATTATCGATCCACAACAAAAAATAACAGTTCAATAATAGAGAAAGAAAACTGTGCAGCAGCGTGGCGTGTTCGCTATACGGATGGGTCGACGGCCATAGTAAGTAATGACGTCATCCACGCTGGCGCGAAAATGAACTGTTTAAAATGCTTTCGGACCGCGCGAAACTTTAACGCTGGATTATGAAGTAATTATTTAATTTTAACCGGAAATATTTTGGGAATGTTCTTTCTAGACATATATAAAGCAAATAATGAGATTTAAAAAAATGGTCAAGTTCCCTATTCTGTTGTTGCCAGTAGCCTGGATTCTTGTAGAAAGCGTTTTGTGCTATTTTGGCCTTTGCGAATGCGCAAGTATTGTCATTTTGAGAAAGTGATAAATATTTTTATTTCTGATGATCCTAGTCAGGACATTAAAACGGAGTTATGAAATTATTGTATTGAAATTGGCTCTTGACCCTTATACCAATTTTAACTTAATTAACTTCTTGAAATTGGTAAAAATTAAGTTGAAAGATTTCGTTACATAGATTCATAGATACGTACAGGTTAAGTTAATAAAAGCGTGGTAAAAAAGGATATGTTCCTTTCGTAACGCGAACGTATTTTACCCGTAAAACCATAACGCGATGGAACGTGCATGCACATATCATTACTTTGTAAATATATTAACAGTACACGTTTTTAAATGTCGGTATGGTGTTTGTTAAAGCGATAATTTTTTTAATAAACTTTTGCAAACATCTTATTTGATGTAATTAAAAACATAAGCCGCCTAATTTCGGCAGTAAAAGTTACAATAGTTATTATTAGCGTAAATCCGTAATGTAAACAAATAAGTGCGGCAGATATAGTTTCAGTAAACGTGCCGCATTTCCGCTTATTTTATTATTTGCCTTAGTAATAATAATAATATGTCTGATTGTTATTTAGAAATAGTGTACACTATTTTACATTTTCTTTACGTAAGCTCTCTTATGGAAGGTGTATTTTAGAACTACATGGGCAGAAAAAGTGTAAAATAATGTAAAATATTTATTAATGACAAAAAACCTAGTATGGTTTAATTGTAATATACAGGGTGTTTCGGGAGGAAAGGCAGATATTTTAAGAACATGTTCAGAAGGTCAAAATAAGAGAAATTAACTCATATGTTTAAATCCGATTCTTAACCGTCTCTAAAATAATCGATTCTAAAGTTTTTTTTGTAAAGTTTTGGAGTAATTAAGAAGTTTTGGAGTAATTAAGAAGTTTTGTATTTCTAACTCCAATTTGTAGGTATTTTATTGCTTGTCAATACCTAATTAAATTGACTGGTAGATTTGACAAGCATGGTGGTCAGTTTGATTGATTCTGAGGGTTTCGACTCGAAAAGAGAAAAGGTTCCATACGCAATGTCTCACACATTCACCCATAGAGAGTATGCTGACATGATATTATTAGTGTATGGTCTCTGTAATGGTAGCGCATTACGTGATGTTGATGAATACCGACGTCGTTTTCCAAATCGAAGAGTTCCTAATAGAAAACTTTTTCAAAAAGTTGAAAATCTTCATGCCACGTTTGAACGAAACTTTCAACATCGATTCAGTATTAATGTATGGTGTGGAATGCTCAATGACCAGTTGTTTGATCCTTTTGTGTTAAATGAGCGTCTTACTGGATATGGATATTTACGGTTTTTGGAAGACCATTTAACACACATGTTGGATGATGTTCCGCTAATTCTTCGACACCACGATGGAGCCCTGCGTCATTTTAGTCGCCGAATGCGTAATTTCAAATCTTAATATTCTATCGTTGATTGAGAGGAGGACCTTAAGCATGGCCACCGAGGTCACCAGACCTTAACCCACTGGATTATTGCCTCTGGGAGTGGATGAAATCACTAGTATACGAAACACGAATATAAACCGTGGAAGAACTCCACAATCGAATTTTTAATGCTGCAAATATCATTATAAACAATCCCCAAGCAATTCAACGTTCAACACGAGTGATTAACAAACGTGCTGCAGCTTCTATTAAAGTTGGTGGGCGTATTTTCGAAAACATTCTAGTTTAGTGGAGTTTTGGTGTTTTACTAGTATTTGTTTGTGTTGCTTTTAAAATAAAAAAATAGTTGCAAAAAAACTTTGGAACCGATGATTTTAGAGACGCTTAAGAATCGGATTAAACATATGGGTTAATTTCTCTTATTTTGACCTTCCAAACATGTTCCCAAAATATTTCCCTTTCCTTCCGAAATACCCTGTATGATTATACATCTTCTTAACAAAGCAGAACAAATAAAACTAAGATAATAACCACAAAAATAAAATTTATACAAACACAGGGCTGCTCCGAAGTGGGCTATTCAAATTTTTCGAAAAAAAAATTGGTTTTTAAATATAGCTGCTTTACGTTTAATGATAGAAAGTTCTTTAAAAAATTATTTTTTGGGGTTTTTAAGAGCTACAAGGCTGTGCGTATTAAATTCCTTTAAATCCCTTAGTTTTGAAATGGGCTGAGTTTAAAGGTCTTGAATAAGTTTGTGCTCTCTCGTAAATAGAGGCTTTAAAAGGCCATATCTCGCCAAATATTTATTGTACAGAAAATCTATGTAAAATAAAAGTCTTTGTAATCCAAAAAGCTACAATTCGGTACCTAAGCATTTTTTTTTCGTATCTCCAGTATTTTTGGAGTTATTTGAAAAAAAGGCTCTTTTTACGAAATTGCGGAAAATCGTTTTTTACTTTAAGCTCCATTTTTTTTATATTAGGCATTTAAACTTAGTCAAACTTCTGGATGTATTAATAATACATATATAAAAAGAACCGCAGAAGGGTAAACATCAATATTAATTAGGGGGTTGTTTTCACTGATTTTTTTGTAGAAAAAAGTAGGGACCGACCTTATTTTTATAACTCGCTCAAATTTCATTCTAAAAGAAAGTTCTAATTATAAACTTTAAAAAAGACTTTATAAGTTTTCCTCAAAAAATACAAAGTTTTCCCGCTATGTGACTTTGAATCTTTCAAATTTAGCATTTGGCAACAATAGCTAACCATTAGGAAGCCGTAGCTCGATCCGTATTGGTTGTAGTGAAATTATAAAAAAAGAGTTTTTGTCGAATTTTTTATAAGCTAAAATTTTTATCTCTACAGTTTTTTTGATAAAATGTATATTTTTAGAATTATTCGCGTATATACCCATTAAAAAGGTCAATTTTTCGTCGAAAAACTGTAACTTTTAATCGTGAAAAACTCGAAAAATATTAATTTTACGAAAAAAATGTGTAAAACATTTTTACTTAAAATTTGGGTTTAGGTTTGGGTACACTAAGTGTTCAAGGGATCGTTTTCGAAGTAAAATATGGATTAAGCGCCCCAAAAAACGTCATTACAATGATTTTCGGGCTGTTTTTGGCGATCTTGTCAGGAAAATTCTCGGGGATGACGTCCACGTCCAGGTTCCGCAGCACCAGGTATCCGGTGCCCAAAAACCCCCAAAACCGATTTGGGCTAGTTCTAACTCATATTTACAAAGTTATTGAATCTTCCAAAAGCCGTCTAAAAAATTGCATTTTTTAATGCATTTCTGGCTGCAGCAATGCAATTTGCGGTTTGTATACTGCCGTGCTTAGCTTAAAGGTGGTATCTCCAAAAATGTTGAAACTGAGAAAATCGACTTTAAAGTTAAAGCAATTTTCCAACTGTCTAAAATTGTTCAATAATTAAATAATTGCGATAGTTGTTCCTAAAGTGGTTAGTTAAATTGTTAACACAATTTGAATGATTTTAAAGATATCATAAGAAAAATAGGGTAGATACGACTTTTCAGTTAGGCATTTCGTAAAATAATAACATATTATAGAGGCATTTAAAGGTGTCACACACAAAAATAGGGTAGATACGACTTGTAAGTTATTCAATTTATTTATTATTTGGTTTTAGTAAGTTTATGGAAAAAAAAACTATTTACTTGGTTAAACCAATAATATATTTTTTTAATTTATATCAAATCAAGATATAACACAAAAAGGCTCAATTTAAACTGCTAATGATTGTTTGTACGAAAAAATGTCAAAAAATATGATAAACAAGAATAAATCTTTAATCTTCTATGTTGTTAATTAAATCAGGAGCTGCATTGTTAATTGGCAGGTTCCTCCAAAACTCCAAACGATTTTCTGGAATAAATAAAGATAAGTTTTTAATAATTATATTATTTTTTCGCTCTTCAGTAATTCCTCTTACCGGCCTTTTTAAATTATGTACAGAAACTCCGTTTTTCATAGTATAAAACAACCAACCGAAAAAAATCAAAGTCGATAGTAAACCAACGAACGTATATTTCCAACTAACTATTTTATTTTACATCCTGCACCTATCTCCATACCTCATCGTGTTTTTTCTTTTCTTACTTATATAATATCGGCCGTAGCCAAAACATATTTGCAACCTTCCGGATGATTCAGACCTGTGGGGAGTTTTTGCATTGCTTCGTTCCATGACTTTACAGTCGGCGCGCTACCCTCATCCACGTCCCTGTGGATCCATTTATCCTAAATAAAAAGAACATATCAATTACTTTTAGGTCAAAGCTGTTAATTATATTTATACAACGTCTAAAGAGAGGTACATTTATGTAAAGTTGTTTCTGCTTTCCTCGTCGGCGATCTCTGAAATGCAGGAGTAATATTGATGCATCAATAATATTAATAGCAATAGGCAACTAAAAAATTCAAGGAAATGAAAACATCATCATAACACAATAAATATCTAAATACAAAAAAAAATTAAAAAAATACAATCATCTTTTATAGCTATAAGTTATTTTTCATTATGAGTACTCATATCATCGTTTTCTGATTCCTCGTCGGATTCAGAGCTAACTTGTACATTGAAAGCCTTTATTTTGTCAATTGGAACCACCCCTTGATACTTTCTCTGCGATCGAGAAGATCCGTGAGGGTCCTTAATCGTTATCGATCATGATCTAATCTTTTGACTACAATGTAGGGCCCACTATATTTGGGAAGCAACTTTTACTTTTCCCGTCGTTATTCGTAAGAACCGATCGTATCAGTACCTGGTTACCAATATTAAATTGCTTTTTTCGTAACGGCGGGCATCGTAGCGCACCTTTTGCTTGTCTTGCACTTGATCTGGTGA